>JTDE01014751.1:0-23406 GCA_014338405.1 Paragonimus skrjabini miyazakii | reverse complement strand
AACGCCGACTCGTCGTTCTATTATGAGTACCTGTTGACCAGGCTCATTAACAGATCACATAAGTGGACCAATTGCCGCAGCCCGAAGATGCCCACGTTTGGCCAACGGGACAACAACTTCGCAGAAGCGACGCATCGATCAATTAAGCGGCACAACCTAAACGCACAAATCAGGAGTTGGCAGGCAATCGAACGCACAACGGCCACCTCCGATACATCCTCAACGACCGTCAGGCACTACTTGTCTCTACTTGCCGCTCATACCCACAGATAAATAATCGTGCAGATTATGTTTGATTGAGTAGTCGACTGGTTGTATGATGAATCCGCGCCATTTCTACTACTGTAGGCTACACTCAGTAGGACAACAATGTTTTAGCTATTACCGTTTGGACAGCCGGCTCACCAGTTTGTCGCTTGATTGTATGCTGTAGGTCGACTGGAGCATCCATCGACATTCGTCCTCTCTGGCTGTTGTCGTGTGGTTGTGCTTAAGGTCCTTTCGCATCCAACTCTCTAGCGCCTTTAATTGTTGCAAGGAAGTGGGCTTGTGAATGCCATCAGTGCCACGCTTTTGGCCGTGACGCCCCATGTACTGGTGTGTGCGACTTGTAAGGAACCCTAAGAGTGACGCAGCGTTGCCTGATGACCGCAACGGTGCCCCCTGTTACAGGCATAGTTTACTTTAAGTGAGAAAACTGGTGAACATTGACAAGGTGTTGACCGCCTTACGTCACAACTACGGCGTGTGATTCACTGTACCACGTGTCCAACTGTATATTACCACCTGGGTACTGATCGCCTTTTGTTAGCGAAATTTTGCGATACACAACAGCTGTCTAAATTGTACGCTACGGTAACTTCGCGACTGAAATGTCATTTCAAACTGGTCTATCATCTCCGTTTCTCGCACTCCCTTCTATTTCAACAAGTGCATCCACATCTAGTTCATGGTAAAAGGCGGAGATACGTAGTGGTATTAAATGTGTATTCTGTAACTTTGGGACACAAAAACATCGATGGTTTGCGCACCATAGCTCCGTTAACCCATCTGGGAGATGGTTTTCACCGCCGCCCCACTTTGAGGTGGGGTTGGATTTTTCAGCGGCCCCGCCCACCCTGCAACATAACATATGGAACTGGTGAGTGCGGCGAAACGGACTGGGCGGAGAAAAACGGAATGAACGTGTGAGTTGTACTGAGTAGTCGTGCACAAAGGGTTGAGGCAAGCAAGCGATGGCAATGCAAATGACAGTGAACGCTGCAAGGAAAGCAAGTGGAGCAAACTGTTGAGCGGAAAACGTGAAATTCATCAGCAAAACTGATACTTGAAGATGTCCCGGATATTCGGGTGTCCTGCATATTGCTCCTGCCACTAACGGCAGCAGTGGTCACATTGGACACAATTGGTTACGTCCTCACCATTCAAGTCTTCTTGACCACAACCTGAACGGTGTTCGTCGTCCACGGGTGGAATGTGTTTTCTATGGACACCATGCTTACTCTTTCCAGTGATATACTTGGGCGATGAGGCGCTGCGAATACGGCGTACTTAGACACTGTTTACAAACTCCGTATCGTCCATCATGTCCGGTTGCTTTCCTAAGCCTACTGTTGGAGATGTCTGTGGCATGCACTGTTTTCTACTTTTTGATTCAGAACCCGACGTGGATGGTGCAACCCATAACACACCTCGAACGTTGACCCCTTACAAAATAAATGGTGACCGTCTTCATGAATTTCATTTCTAGGTACTCATTGCGATTAAGTATTTCCTTCACGCAGTCAACCAACGTAGACCTTGGCGACAGAGTGCCCTCAATGTAACTATTAGCTGCCTCCACCCGTTTATTCGTCCCATTCCTGCAATGTCAATACCGCGTCTTATATACGTGGCCCAATGTTCTTTTACAGGCAGCAGATGAATTTTTAGATACTCACCAAGCTCCACATTACGATTGCTAATACTGCTGGCAATGCCACTGAACTCTTCTTCCGACCTGCATTATGGCAGGTCGCTCATTTCTTTGGCCAGAAAGTTCCTTTCTTCCGAAGAAATTCCCTTCAACTGCTTGCATCTGCCTACCATATTCTGTCTTATATGAAGTGAACAGAACCAAACACTAACATTCGGAAAATACTTCTGTAAACATTCTCGCTGTGCAGGAAGCCTATCTACTACAATCGTCTGAACGTCCTTTGTTGGCATCGGCTGGTTAAAGCTGTCCAACCTGATCCTGCAACAGAACAAACCATCGTTTAGAAAAAACTATAGAATACGCTTCTACCTTTAACATCGCAATCTGTAACAACAACGTGCCATAAAGGATACGCTTCGTTGTTACACTCCACTGCTGAATCCGCCATTATCACACTCCTGTAATGCACGTACAACTCCTGCAGCCTCTCCGTCGTGAATGATAATACCAACAATCTACCTTCATCGTCTGTTTTCAAATACATTGGTCTGAACGGTTCCAACGTCTTTTGTATGCTCTCCAGATCGCAGTCTGGATGTTTCCGCAATCGCTTCCTCCGTCTTAACAACCTCACATCGCTACGATTCATTACTATATCATATTCACGCCTGACATAATCGATAACTTCCTGCGTCTTATGGAACCTGTCTGAGAGCCCACACACAGCCTCCTCAGCAGCACTGTACAGTCTACGATTGCCTGGATAGACACCTGGGTCAACGAACATTGTCCGGTGATTGTGAACAAGATCACTGTACGATACACGCAGACCTCCGTCCTTGTACAACACATAAAGGAGGGGTGGACCCAGTGAGAATTCTCAAACATGTAGCAGTATATTATAAGGAAAACACACGAAAACTCACCTGTGATTCACATCTTCAGTTTGTCTGTTCTTTCTTGCGCAGTGCACATAATAAAGGTAGCAGTGCTTGTACATCGCACATTCCAGAATTTCTTTCCCAGAATTCCGGAAGTGCTCCGCACGTGTAACATAATTCCTTCGAACATAACTCTTTCTTGTCTCCCTTTGAAACATTCGCAACCGCTTATCAACTTCCGCAAAGGCGTCACAACGGAAACTCTCTGGAAAGTAGGCACAAAATACTTCGCTGAGGTCCACCTGCCCTGGCATATTGCGCGATAACAGATTATCTGACGGCCTACGCCCGTACCTCCAATTTATACCACGCCCTAGCCAATAAAAAGCCACGGCGTCCCACATCAACCGGTGTACATTCTACAGCTGATAACCTACTGTCTCCCTTTGTGTGACATGGTTTCAGCTCTACCCCATCCCGTTAACCCTGTGCACTCTGTGGACCAATCATGTGTGTTGGAATTGCACTGGTCTTAATTGGTTCACACCGGCAATAAATGTGCAGCATACTTTCATTAGTCGAGCACTAATTTTTGCATTGTTTGCAACCATAAACCGCCTAGACACAATTCAACCAAGTTCACTTTTTCAGTCTATGTTCCAAATCGTTCCTATTCCATTCAATAGTCGATCACTAATGTTTGCATCGTTCGCCAGCGGATGCCTTTTGTAAGTTCCTTCCATTGTTGCACATCGTGGTATTCACTTTCATTCGTATTCATCATGAACATCACGGATGGTATTTTTCCCTGCTAATTTCAATTAGCACGCTTTTGGCTGTTACTACCGTCGCTGTTCAAGCACAAAACTGCGTCTGTCTGTTGTTCTCTCAACTTTAAACGTTCCGCATTGATCTACATGGTTCAACTGAGGGTAAAAATTGCAATATTTCCGTCACTCCGTTCGATCGGGGTTTTCTATAGAGTTCTGTGATCTCGTGTGTTCTGGAGATTTCCTCGCTTGTGATTGGTCCACATGGTCCATTTGTGCACGCATACAACGCCCTATACTTTCCACTAAGAAATTTTTGCTACCATGATTCGTAAACCTACGCCGATCTGAACTGAACTAAACGGGCCAAGGAAATGTCTTTTGATTCGCAGGAGGTAGCCCCAACAGGTTCCTTCCGCTCTGAATTCTTGGAAGGAACAATTTTGTGTACAACCGCTTGGTAGAAGTTAGGGCAGGTAACACGAAAGACGGGTTTTGAACGATCCCAGAACTCTCAACAGGTGTGCTTGTGTTTGGAGAATCGGTCGTTGAACAGTCGTCTATAGAAGTGACATCCCCGCTTTCCACTAAAGGTACAAGAACCTGACTAGAAACTGAGGGAGCAGAAACTACAACTGTCATAACCAAATCCCACTTAACACGAACGCGAATAACTGATACGAACAACGGTGAATGAATAACGCGAATAGATGCCGCCTCCGATTGGCTCCAAAACTGCGAACGACAGTAACCAATGAGAACATGGAAAATGCAGACTCCGGAGGGGTGATGTATTTATCCAACAGACGCTTTGAGAATTTACATGAAAAACTGGTCTGTATTTACAGAAAATCATTAACCTTGTGGTGACGTGAGCGCGAAGAAATATTTGAATATCACGCCGAAGTACATCCCAGTAACGGCTTACGGCGTCCGATTTCTGGCAGTAGAATCGTGCTCTTCGGTTCATGGTTACCTTCACCCCAACATCAACCATAAGGTCCAATTGTTTCTTGTGGTCAGACATGTGTGCTTTAGTTTTCGTCCGCTGGTCACGCGTCTTCCTCCCTTGAGGAGAGCGGTCGGGAGACATACCCTTTAAGTTGAAGTTGACGGATTCAAAGTCAGTGTTTTCCCCAGCGCCCCCTAGGGGCTCCGCATGGCAGGTGAGATTACTATAAAGATAAATTATATTTTAGTTGACTTAGCAATCAGCCTGCTTGCGAGCCCAAGGTTTGTACACTTGAGGAGGAAGAAGATGCCACGGCGTATTTAACTAACTCAGTTGGAGAGGGGGTTGTGGAGAATCGGCCTCACAAAACGACTCTCGCTTCTCGGAGAGCTTTTCCTTTCATTTTCATCGCAAATTCCTCTAAGTATGCATCTGAGTGGGTAGATACTTTCTTGGTGATAACAACCTCAGGGTAGGCAAGCGCAACGCACTCACTCAAAGATTACTGTTTCAACATACTTTCAGATAGGGTTTGTTGGAACCCGTCGATTCTACCCCAAAGGATGAAGCGGAAGATACAGAAGTAAAAAGAGCCCTGCATTTTGTAATGACCGGCAATCGTGTGGCTTCTCTAAGGATCTCTACTGCAACCGTGTTGTCTTCCTGGTCTTTTATTTATGTATGGTTTTGTATACGTCTGCCATGAGGGGCGTGATACGAATTCAAAGCCACCTTCTCCAGTAGTGTAACTAATTGCACGCAACGTGTGTTTGCTTTTTTCCCGACGGCCTTTATATTATTCCATTGTTGAAGGTCGTTCAACGTAGACCTTCTCCAGCGCCATTTAACGCAATTGGAGGTTCCGCGCACTTTTCACCGGGCGCGCACTGAGTGCCTCGGGGTGGGCTGTGGCCCGCCGAACTTCCCTTTTCTTCTCTTGGTTGCCGCCGTTGGTCCCAGACCAGGCTCGAACTGACTACTTATCATATTTTCAGACATTTGATAGTCGCTACACATTACAGAAAACATACGGGTTGCTTTAAATTCCTGCCGCGTTCTTTTAGTTCACTATTTGTTAGGACAACATTTTGATTGCCTTTCGGGAAAGACGCTTTAAACTGTTAGTGGATGAGGGTCGAGCGCACACCCACTTGTCAACTACAATTTGCAGTCACAGAATTTCCGCGTCGATTCACAGCTCATGATACGAGCGTGACCAGCCGAAGGCAAAGTGGTGTTTTTGCTGTCGTTAAGCCTGCACCTCATGCAGACAAAATGGAGAGATGAAGAGGCCAACTGGTTGTGTTGGCCTTAACTGAGGTCGGTGAACTTGAAGTAGCACCACCTCTGACATTGACAGCACTGCATACCGTTTTGTTTATATATTTTGCATCCGTGACAGCTCAAATTGCTTGCTGCCCCCGGTAAGTGTCTGCTGAGTCCCAGCATTGCTAGATCTGAAGCCAGTTTTTGTTAACAGGTACAAACGATACAAAATATAATCAGTTTACAACCATTCGAAACACGGACAATACGGAACGCAAATAATGTAGTAAATAATAGATTGATGTGTTATTCCACACTGAGTAACCGTAATCCAATGAAGTTTTTGACGCACAGGACAGAAGTGGCGCAAAATTGTGAGTAAGTGATGACCACTAATCGTTCGAACATATCAGTAGGCCGAAACCTCCTGCGCAACCCCTGAAGTTAACAGGGTTCCTTAATCACCATGAATGTTCCAAATTTGAGGTGTGCTTTAGCTTTTAGAAGTGAGAAGTATTGTTGTTGGACTTTTTCAATACTACACAGCCAAGAATAAGGAATGGGTAATTGCATAATTGTTAATGAAAAGTCGACGCAGTGGTGTCATTGCGTCAGCTCGCGATATTATCGGTGGAATTCGCTGAAATTTGATGTCACATCAGTAGGACGTGTATTTCCAAATATGGACTCATTTCGGACGGAATAATGCCGCTCACGCGGTTCACACTTCCACCGAGAGCTGCCCATCAAAGAACCATCGTTCACTAAAATAGCAGGGACACCATATACGCAATTCATGCGATGCTTCAAAACGCCGTCGTGCTAACTCGATCAGTATAACCTTGGCGCTTACAAGCATTTTCTCCTGTTTCCACTACGCATAGGTCTCTGAGTGAGCCTAAGACTGCTCTCTCCAAAACGCCCAAGAGGCTACAGCAGTACGACGACGTCTGTGGAATACATCGGGTCCGTTAATGAAGCTGTTTTAATCGAAATTAATGTTGACACCTTTCTCTGAGCAAAAGTGTGAATATGGACAGTTTTTAGGTATAATTGATTTTTCTCATTGCAACACAACTATTATACTCAATGAAATCTATATATTTGTCCCGTGATATGAATTTTAATATTTCATGAAAAATCGGAAAAATCATTTTTCGCGCCTAAATGGCAGCTTCCAACTTGTTTCAACCTTGAAGCACCATACCGGCGAACTATACAATTGCCATGACTGATGTCTTTCCCATTTTTAATTTCATTCATTTAGTGTGTAGTGGATCTAGTCACTATACAAAATTCAAGTGTGAACACGAGATCAAAAAGATGATAAGAGTGGAAACGATCAACTCACAATAGTTCGTTAAAGTGCTTTGATTTAGAATTCCACTACATGAAATGCAGTATCAAACAGATACAATCCGTCGTGTCGTTCATAATTAATCTTGGAGGTCAACAACTGAAGTAATTTCAATGAAAGATAAATAAGGAACTTTGCCGCAATAGTCGTTTGATTCCGTTAGCTTCTAACTCTCCAAAATTCCGTGCACCAGCGACCCGAACGCAGAGAGAACGCAAGGCTCGCGAACCGAGAAGTGAGTGAGGTGTATTTACTGATTATAAATTAGTTCGATTAAGTTGGTTTAAACGTTGGTTGTATACGTGAAGTTGAGGAAAGTGAAAAGTGTGAATAATAACCAGAATTTTGAAATAGAAAATAGTGTGCAAAACGTTACAGAAGATCGATGGACCTCGTTCACATCATGTGTACATGTGAAGTTTAAAAAGATGAAAAGGCATGAACAACAATAAAAATTGTGAGGTAGAAAATAGTGTATAAAACGCTACAAGTGAAATCGCCCGATTCTGTTGTTTATATTTTGAGGGGTGTATGGTGAAACACTCTAAAATATATTTCGAAAAGTGCCAGTTATGGTTGCATCCAAAAGTATTTCCCGGCGAACGACCACAAGTTCTCGATGAGTTGTGTGTGGTTGACCGTATTTTCCGGATCCACAAAGTTAGCCGAGTGGTTGATAATAATGAATGCTAGTCGTGTTCGGGGAAATTATTTTTCCGGAAAAATCGTTTTCTTAGCTTGGTACCCGGTACTGAAATTGAAATAGTCGAAATCTGCGTCGTGGACTTCTCTGTTTTTTTAACTGTCCGTCAATAATAATAGTAAATTTCTTAACGCATCTGTCAGAAACACGCTGCGTTGAGCGTGATCAGTATACACATTGCAACGTCAAACGCATACACACAATTGTTAATAGTACAATACACCAATTGTGAAAACAAAGTAACCAAACAAACATAATAAGAGAGGAAGATTTCAGTTTATGAAGAAGCATTTGGTTCGCATGCTTCTGGAAAGATAGTTCTCAAATTATTCACTGTTCAATAAAAAGTGCCGAAAACTAGACCACGTGAGGAAAGGCTCAAATCTTTGAACATGTACTCCTTTGTAGTGGTCAGGACTAGTTACTGAGTAGACTAGGTAAATGCGAGTGTACCTCACTAGGCTATCTATGATAACAAAATGAACGAATGGGACAAAATAGTTACAAAGGTCCAACAAATTATGGTAATCAAAAAGGTTTGACTCACAGGAAAGTGTTCACATGTGTTCGAGATGACCACCACAATATTCCAAATTACCAGTATCCGGAAGTGAGTGATATCACAGAGTTGCCGTGGACTGCTGAAGCGTGATCAGGGATGCGACGATGTTCGTAGTACAACGGAGCTAAAAAATTGGATGATAGATCCGTGTAGTATCGTCAAACGACTGCGCAACGGAGAGAAGTGCAGACTGACGTGCACAAAATTTGTATTGAATTGCAAGGTCACTTTTTATCAATTTCAACAAAATGCAAAGGTGATACAAAATGTTGCTGTGCAAAAATGAAGCATTGTTTGCAAACAAAAATAAGGAAATCTCTACACCTTAGAGTACCGTCGGGTTAGAGGTGACTTGGTATTAACCTTCTTGATTATGAAGTCTCCGGAACATGCTTGCCACCTGATGCTAAACGAGTGGAGTAACTTGACACTGAGGGGCCACCCCATAAAACTAGAGGTCCAACATAGCAGAATTGAATGCCGACATAGCTTTATCTCACTGCGCGTTTGCAAGGTTTGGAATGCTCTACCAGACCAGCTCGGTAGCAATTTTCAAGACTCGACTTGACCAACATCTATTGCATTAGTTCAGATACTGCACCTCTTTACCCCATTTCAGCCTGTTGCTGAGGGCCTTGAGATTCTGCGCATCGAGATACGGAAACTTCAAAAGCTCTAGCTTCCTACTTGCGTTTACAACTCATTGAACCATTAATAACATCAATTCTCTCTTCACAGGGTTAACATCGGCCTTATGTAACAGGCAAGCCAGACGTTCTGGATTCGTGTGCCAGTTACCATCATAAACCTACTTTGAACAACGTGGAGACACCGGGGGACAGCGTTCTTCTGAAGTAAGGGTTCCAAAGACAGTCCTGTGATGAAAGACAATGGAAACAAGCGTGAGCCAAAGGCCCAGTAAGGCGTGCACACGACTTACACAATCGAAAACAAAAGTGGCGCCAACAACACGACAGAACGGTGCGTTACACTTACGATCAAGGTCATACCAGAAAAAAATTGGGATGGAGAAAACGAACAGTTGAAGAATTTCGCCATTATTTGATTTAGACGATTACGGAAAGATATGTAAAAACTTTGGTCGAGATTGAAATCTACCTTATCGTAATTGTTTTATAAAAATCGGCATGGCTGTTGTTGTTTTTGTCGATTGTGTGTGGCAATGTTAACTCAAGGATGTTGGGGTTATTTTTAATCATTATTTTCATTTATCTAATTTCCTGATTATTTTAATTTTATTTGTTTATTTTTTGCTTGTTGGTAATGGAGAATATTACAACTTCAAGACGATGTTTGAGAATCGTGAATGTCACACTTTCTCACAATTCCAGGATTATCTTCGGAGATATGTGAATGAGGTGGGCCTTATTTACGTTTATGGGATGAACCATGGGTCAAAAACTGTTCTGAAGTACGATAAGGTACGTTGATGTGGTCTCCCGGAAACCGTGCAGATTTATTGTTGTACGAAGCAGGGATGTGCGACGTGTCTAGTGGGTAAATTGTTGTTAGTTTTAACAACTCAGGCCCCGCGACACATGGTGCAGATTGCAATTTCATGTAATCTGACGAAATGCCTGTCTGGTTGTGAGCTGATTCAAGTTGGAGCACAACGACCCCTCAGCCGTCTGCTATATGAGTCCCAAACTGTCGAATCTTAGACCAACCGTTATGAATTGAACGAATGCAGGAGCCTCTTTGAATACAGTACACCAACAGCTGATATTGAGCAGTGTGTAGCGGATGGTTGCGGGAAGTTTGTAACAACCGTTGACGCTGGAAACGTCTGCCGCAAGTTAAAACCCGAATGTCAAGCGAGTTTGCTATGTAAGATTGGTCACAGAACATTAGAGAACCTTGATGAGATGCTTTTGGTAATTAATCTGAAAGGTGTGGTGCGCGCCATGAGGGATAAAGGCAGCAGATATACGATATCTGCTTCGCCCGGCGAACTCAGATTGAACTAGTCCGAGGTTTCTCGCATGTTGTGAATGTGGATGCCACCCACGGGACTAACAGACACAGGTATGTCATTGTATACTTCCTCGTACTTTCGTTGTTGGAAGTTATATCATTTCTTCCTAACATATGGTGTGGGACACGGCCGACCCGTGATGTATGTGTACGTTCGTAGTGAGGAGTATGCGTCACTACGTAGATTGTTCTAAATTTATCGCGAAATGATGGGCGAGCAGATTGCGGTGAAAACACTTCACAAGAATAAGGTGACTGCGCAAATGAGGGCAGCCCATATGGTGTCCGGCCGCGATGTCCTGTTGTGTCACTTCCATGTACGTGATGCTGTACGTAAGCATGTAAGTGGATAAAATTCTTCCGTCACGTTGGTTGAAAGTCGTTATCTCTCCCACCGAATGGCTACGGTAGACCACGTTCGCAAGTCACCTTGTCCACAAATATTTGAAGGGAAAGATTCCACGACTCCCTTTCGAAACAGCATCTGAGTGCAAGGTAAGCGGTTCTCTAGTAATACCCTTAAACATTTCAGCTTTGTGTGTTAAATGGTGGTGACGCTTTCGTCGTGGATGGCGTACAGGGCACCTGTGGGGGTCATTTTTACCGCTCATTGTGGCTTCCTGGCATGCACATTCTGAAAGTGTTCGGAATACATTTCTACCTCAACAGTAAGGCTTTCTCTAGTGTTGCTTTCCTTTTACAATGGTCGCCTCCCTATCCGTGAGAGGTGGCTGGCAGAGTGCAACTTGCCAATCTGACGGTTGATGGGCCCGCAACTTCGGCCTCTTGCTGCGGCCAACTTCAGCCATTAATATAAGATCGTGCATAATGCACGTGAAAAACTGCTTGACTGCAACAGCCGCTTGGCGGTGACCTGTTTGAACGGCATCATTGCTTTTGCCAGTAATATAGTGAAATATGCTAAGGTAAGCTTACCTTTGTACAACGTCCCCGTGGGCTCACTTACAAGCAGTTTGCAGCCGAGGTGGAGGAAGATGTATAAATCAGGATGACCACGTTGACACTGCGGTGACTCGGTATAGATGCACAACTTTTGGTGTGATGCAAATCAGCTGATTTGTCACTCTGAATGTATCCAAATGGTAGACATAAACTAGTGTCCATTCTGTGACAAGCAGCTTTAACCTCAGTTACCTGGTAGGTGCATGTTCCAAATTCTTAAGTTCGTCAGTTCCCTCTACCTCGGCCATTGTTCACACTCCTCCAGTGGTTATGAAAACCAAGTCCCGAACTCTACTCACAATGGATCTCGACTTAGCCCGGTCAGCTGAGAGTGTACCGGTTGCACACAAGCCGAAGAAAGCGCGATTCATCATGGCCTGCAGCGATTATCCTGTTGATATAACTGAAGAAAGTAAGTTTCTTCCTACATGCGTACAGAGTTTTCTTGCAGGTTTCAGATCCGATGAACGACATGATGATGAAGACTTCATCTGATACGCGGTTTTGGTCATCTGGGAGGAAACCCATAACACGAGAAACCCAAAGGAAACGTTCCGTGTTAAAAATGCGGAGGTAGTATGTACCTATTTCCACAATCATCAAATATATAATTCAAGTTTTTATCTCCACGTTTTTAACCCCAGTGACTTTGCCCGTCTAACTATGTGTTTCAGCATATCGTGCGATTTTGCTAAACTCGTAAGGTAGGACAAATCGACGGAGCAATTATAAGTGTGGTAAACTTCTAAGTTGAAAGCGTTCCTCGATATCATTCGTTCAGCAGGTCACCTCGTCTCCACTCCAGCGTACGTCATGATTTCATTAAAAAAATTACAACCGTGGTGGCAACGGATGGCAGAACATGGCGAATATAACCACGATAACATCACTCACCTGTTCAGGTTTTGTGCGCTGTCCAATGTTTACATAAGTTTATAGGTATACTTTACGTTTGCAGTTTTTTAAATAGCTAAGAATTCATGTTTCAACAACGGTGCGATCGTCGAAATTATGATCACGTTTCCCTGCTTAATTACATCCAAATTTAGCTGAAAGCATGTGTTTCAACGTCTATGACATCGATTTCTATCATATTCTACCATCAATTCTCCGTAATAATGTTTCGTGCAAATTTTCGTTATTTTTCCATTAACCGTATACTACTGAACTACCACACATTCCTTGCTTACGTCTTCGGAACATTGAAACAAAAAAAATTTCAAGGCAACAGAATTCTAAGACTTCAGGAACTGAAACATGTCACAAAATTTTAACAACTTCAGTAGTTAGAAAATATTTTTGGACTAAAAGGTAGCAGAGATATTCACGGTCTGCCGATTACACGCAACGTTGTTAGTCCAATGCTCATACTTTGCTATGACGCCCGGTGCTCGGTAAGCACGCCACCCATCAGTTATGATGATGGTATTAGGCTGTCATCGAGTGTGATAAATGTTTGATTAGACTCACTCGTACATGACGTCGGATGAAGGGAAACATGGTGATGGAATTCCGTTTGTTGAAACTGGCCCAACAGATTAATACCCAGTCTGTGGTCACTTTCGAAAACCAATCGACAATGAAAACGAGGACTCACCGCGTTGACCCTTGTGTATTAGTATCGACCCTGGAAAATAGAGTACAGAGAAAAGCACGTCAGGCTAGCGGGGCACGCAGCGAGTTGTGATTGTAGCCCCGGGATGGATATTACAAATGGAATAGCTTGACCAAAACAAAAGTAGGCAGAAAGCCAAGATCATCAAAAATGTACAAGTGAATGCGACTATCAAAAATATCATTTATTATAATCGTTACACGTTTGTTTCCGCGGCAAATTACCATAAACGCATTCGTGGTATCCCTTTCGGTTCCGCCGAACACCCAAACCTTAGGAAAATGGTTTCTCCTGTGATGCCTCCGTTTCATGAAGACAGATTTGTCGATTTCTACAACCGAATGGGCGCCGTCCATCAGCTTATTTCCGCCAATTTTCCGGTGGAAGGACGGTTGTTCTTACTAGAGTGCAAATAAAAGTGCTGTTGAACTGATTATACACTATTTGGTTATTCACACACACTTTCATGTGCGGGAAAATTTGGTTGAACAGAGACTGTTCACACAAAAAGCTTCTTCAACCTAACTCACTACCGCTATGAAGAACGTTTCAGAATGCATTATGCGTTTACACTGGCAGCTGCTCCACCTAATTGACTTTGACTGTGAACAACGTCTCAGAATGCAGTATGCATTCACACTAATTACTGCTACAACCCGACTCACTACAGGTATGAATACCGTATGAGAAAGCAATATGCATTCACACTAGTAGATGCTCCTTCCGAATGACGTTTGCCATGAACAACATGGATGACAAACATTTGCGGGAAGTGATGAAAAATCTGTATTTGAAGCGTTTGGGGTACATGGTAATCATCTGTTTTGAGTCCGTTGGTTGTCATATTGACTGGAATATTTTTCTGCATTGCTATAGATACTTAACTTTTTATCCAGCAAGCTTTAAGTGGCTGAGAGTTATACCTCCCAATGATTGGTAGGCAGCTTGAATTCATCTGTTTTCGTATATCGTTTCGCGTGAACACCACGTAACTTCAGCCTAGTTAGAAACAATGCAGAAGAGTGAATAGAATTTATTTCTGAAGATTCTCGGTGATAGAGTGGGACGTGATACCACTTTCTATGCCGTCCCATATACACCGATGGTGAAAACCACCATATCATATTGTCGTTTCCAACCATTTCCAAGAGCAACGTTTCGTCGAAATGTAGCTACCGGAAATCTTACAAACAAGGAGGTATAGTATAAATATCGTATAGACATGGAAACAAGAAGCGTCGCCGTTTATATTTCACTAATAAATGTGTTATTGTTCTTTTTGAAATGCAGTTTCGACATCGTTTGAGCGTATATATTACCATTTCGACCACATCTTCAAAAGGCCGCAAAACGATGCACTCTCTGGCTGTATGATGAGGTATTTTATCTCAGAAATTACAATGAATGCATTTTTAAGCCTTGGAAAAGTAAGCTAACGTCTATGCAGTAGAAATAACGCAGCACGTTAGCCAACGAAATCGTGGTGTATTAAGTATATGTACCATGTAATTATTCATGCAGTAACCACAACAATAGCATATAATCTTCCGCTATGAGTTACGATCATCGCAGTGTCCCTTCGCAAAAGCCTGAGTACCTGGTGCCATAAAAACAAAAACTCGGGAAACGTTAGTGGTGGTTCGCTTTAGGAACAGACTGGACACGGTCACATTGTTGCCCATCATCCCAAGATATATGCATGAGTTTGCGTCTTAACCATCAACTCCTCCGTAAACATTGGTGGCATCGTCTATTTGTCCTCCAAGGTAGTTCTTTCCAAAATCAGCCTGCTTGATGTGATCGCTTCAAGTTTGGCCTTAGACTGGTTCGAAATGGAATTTGATGAGTCTTCAAAAACCATCAGATATTTTAAACCTCTGTTTCAAAACCAGCATCCGTTGAAGAAGACAATCAATATAGAAAGAATCACCTAAGTCAGTATGGTCGGCAGATCGTGTAATGTTTTCATTCATGCTGTATTTGACAGGTGTCCGTCTGTCTGTGTGTCACGTTAGAAGGGCATCAGTCTCTATGTAGTGCTGGATGTGCCTGTGATTTTTTGACGTAGACTGCTGGACAACTGGCGCGGGTAACTGGAAATTTGGTTCAGATTTTCTCGCTGTCATTATCTATTCATATTTTTGGCCTATTGATGCCTTGTGCGTCAAATATTCACATATGACTACTGTTATTCGTTAGCGAAGAACATACTGATTCCGCTCTATATTAAAATATTTGGTCCACAGTATCAATATCCGTTTTATATTGTATCATTTAACGCATCTATTTGGCCGATTGTTATCTGAGCAGATATCTGTTCGGTTCCACTATTTACTAGCTTCACGTTCTTCCCCTTTTGCCTACCGTTTTGTTTTATATATCGCTAACACTTCCGCTCTTCGTCACAATGACACACGCAAGATACAGCGGTATCGGTGGTTCAGAAGTATCAAGTGCCTGTGGTCGTTTCGGCTGTCGCATGACTGTTAAAAACGGTATGCAGTGCCAGACGTGTCTACAGTGGTACCATATTAAGTGCACCGGCCTCAAGGAGAACCAGTGCACTCTGTTGGCTTCGTCGAAAAAGCCATAAATCTGCATGAGCTGTCTTTTCCGTGAAGGTTGCATTTCATCCGGGGCTGAAGTGTAGTTGCAAGAAGTCTAAAGACGTCAATGCATTGCATATGGCCACAGTTGGAAAGGCTCTGGGTGAAACCCAGACGGCTTTATCTGACATGAGGTCAGAATTGAACTCACTGAACGAGTATATTGCACTCGCCCTTCCAGGTGTGGTGGTTGCTTGTAAGGCAGTGGCTTTATCCACAGCACAAATTGAGAAAGCTGCAACAAATCTGAGAGACAAGGCACTCCGGGAGAGGAAGCTCGTTTTGTGGGGACGATTTCCAACAACACCCTCTCCAGGTGAACAAGCAAGAGCGGTGTTAAACACCGCATTCCCTCCAGAACTAACAAGCTGAGTTCCTGCCAGCAGACTGTGCTCCAAAGCTACCAAGAAGTCACTTGGGCTTCTTGTGACGTTACCCGCGAAGGTCAGCACGGGGAAGAACTGGACAAGACATTTCAGTTAAAGAAAAGTCACACTAATATGATAGAATTCTCACGGGATCGCTCATTGCAGGAGCGGCAGAAGCGCTCCCAGCTTGATAGAACAAGGTCACGCATCAAAACTGACCCCAAACTTCAAGAAAACGTGAAGGTCCATTTCCAATCTTAAGAAGGGACCAGCGCCTCCGAATGGATCAACCCCTATGCTTACACCCACACCAAAAACGGCTGCCTTCATCTCCTTGGATGGCCAATCATCTCTGGGGCTGCGCGGGTCGGAAGCAGTAGCTCCCAAAGAGGCCACAGAGTGGCAGTCCTGCTCCAACCCCCCATCCATGAGACCTCTAAAAAGTTCTACTCAAACTAACTTTATTCCTAAGCTTTACAACCCAATGAGTCTGCTTGTATCACCTCCAGCTTCTAGAAAGTCTCAAATTTGGCTAATTCCAACCGCAATTCCCTCTACGGCGTCACGGCCATTTCTTCCTAGGTTCCCTTCTAACCAAAAACCGCACCCAAATTTTCGCTGGTGCAAAATTGCAAATCAACCTTTGGCACTTCAAAAAGTGAAGGAGGTCCACAATCCATCAACCCTGAGCAACCAGAAACGAAAGAAGCGTCCAACAGGAACGCTCACATATGCTCAAGCGGTGAGGAAACGGCCGCAATCCTCCAAGAAGGCTTAGGAAAGTCTGACACCTTCTACACACACCCCTCACTACTAGGACTGCCTTCTGAAGCTCTTCCTCGCGCTCCTAAGTCTCTTTTTGCACCCAGTCAAATGAGGAGGTAGCTCTCAAGTGCGTGTACACTAACTATCTGCGTCTTTTAAGCAAAATACTTGAAATCAGACAGTTGATGCGCAACACTTGTCCACATATTCTTGCTTTAACAGAAACCAGACTTTCCGCAGATATCATTGATAACGAACTGCATGTTCCTGGATGCTCACTATACCGAACAAACTCCTCCCGTGGACACACGGGAGGCTGTGCTGTTTTTCTAATTCAGAAGCTGCCAGTACCAAATGTCTTAGAGGAATTCACCTCCTCAGAGAAGTGTTACGGACTGCGGTTTAAACTCCGGCTTCGTAGTCCTGACACGCTCCTTGTCGGTGTTATTTACCGATCGCCCTCGTGCGACGCAACTGAGGAGGAGGTCATTCTTGCCGCCATGGACCACCTCCCGTCTACACAACGTTTATCCCATCTTCTCAGTATGGGTGACTTCAACGCACCCAAACTCAACTGTGTAGCTGCTTTTTATGAGGATTCTGACTGTGAATTTTCGAAATCCCTAGCAAGGTTGATCCATGAGAAAGCCTAGACACATCATGTCGAGCTACCTACACGGTACAATCCAGGACAGACGCCCTCATAGCTTGATCTTGTTATTACAAATGAAGCTCATCTGGTAAATAGAGTGGTCATCAACTCATCGCTGGGATATAGTGACCACATGTTGCTTGTCTTCCATTTTTTCTGTTACTGGCTCCAAAATGCCGTAACAAAGACTTCATTCAGAAACTTCCAGAAAGCTGACGTTGGTGCACTGAAGACATTCTTAAGTACACTCAAACTCACGTCTAATTCAGTGAACACCAACTATCTTTCTTTTAAAGATGCCATCCACGAAGCTGATGAGGCATTTGTTCCTCGTAAACTGTGGAATTCCTCATCTCGCTCACCGCCTCTGCGGAACATACGTCATTTTCTTGACTCACGTTCTCGTTTATTCTGTAAGCAAAAACCAACGGACAAGCCGGAGGATCTAGAGGCCTTTCGCTCCGTACAAAACAGATGCAGGCGGGAAATCCGTCAACATACCAAAAAGGTACAAACAAAAATCCTACTGGCAGTTTGGGAGAATAAATTTTTTCTCTGCAAGTACATGCGTCACCAGAGAAAAACGAAGCCCTCAGCACTTTCTCTGAGGCTTCCCGACGGGAAAACCTCCTCCAACCCTCAGGTGGCTGCTGAATTATGCAGAGAATACTATTCATCAGTCTTCGATGTGGTTCCGGCAACCTGGCATATGATTCCCCCGAGGAGAAATTTCCAATGCCCACTCCTAACAGCTGAATTCTCTGTGCTCAATGTTCGGGATCTCTTACTTAAAATCAACCCTTATAGTGCAATCGGACTAGACAGGATCCATCCTCGGATCTTGAAAAATGCGGCCCTTGGTTTGGTGGTGTTCCTCCATAGTCTGTTTGAATAGACACTTCGGACCAGCACTCTTCCGGAGGCATGGAAAGAGGCCACTGTCACACCTATATTTAAGGCTGGAGATCGTCATTCCCCTGCTAGTTATCAGCCGATCAGCCTCACCAGCATCCCATGCAAGGTACTGGAGCGCCTGTTAAAACGCACCGTCATCAAGCACTTTTTCTCGAATAATCTTTTCTCTTCTTCCAAGCGTGGCTTTCTTCCAGACTGGTCGTGCATGACCAATATGCCCATCTTCATGGATAGCCTGACAGACGCCAAAGACAACGGTCATATCCCGGATGCTATCTTTTTCGACTTTGCTAAGGCATTCGATCGTCTCCCACACGGCCCACTTGTACATGAGCAAGAAATCTGTGTGATCAAAGGAGAGGTTCTCCGCTGGACTACATCTTTTCTTGACAATATAACTTTTAGGGTAAACACCAGATCGGACCTTCTCCGATCTCCAATGGAGTTCCTCAAGGATCCGTGCTAGGCAGGCTGTTGTTTTTAATAAACATTACTGGCCTTGGCGACCTTAGTTCTAGCAAATGCCCTCCTTTATGCGGATGATCTAAAAACCCGGAGTGCCTTTGATCCCAGCGTGTTATAGATTAACCTCGACCGTATTAAGGGCTGGTCAGAAGACTGTGGTCTCCCACTAAACGACGGTAAGTGTGCACATATGTCGCTTGCAGGAGACTCGGGGAAACCATTCGTGATACACAGTGCACAAAGTGTAACGGATATCACGAAGGTGGACCTTAAAAAAGGCCTAGACATTTGGCTGTCGACTAGTTGAATCCTTTTCATCTGACCACCAGATGGCCGCCAGAAAGGGATTTTGGGCTCTTGGGATGATAAAAACAGCCTTTCCTCGAATAGACAGGCATGCTTTTCAATCGCTGTACGGAGTCTATATAAGACCATTGCTTGAGTACGCAAATCAAATCGTGTACACCAGCTTGAAGAAGGACATACACGCCATCGAGCGTGTCCAGTGAGTAGCCATCAAAATGGTCACTGGCTTGCGGCATTTCTCTTACGAGTCTCGTTTGGAAATTCTTGATCTTTACCAACTTAAATCTCGAAGACTCCGCGGCGACTTAATCTTTACGTACTTTTTCTTCCACGCAGGGCTCGTGTACCAGTTATTTACCACAACAGTGGATAACAGTCGAAAGGTTTACGACAAGAAGCTCTATAAGCTTCGACCCCGGACCTTCCTTAGGTAACAGTTCTTCTCTTACAGGGTTATCAACCACTGGAACGACCTTTCATTGAAGGTTGTTAGCTTTTCTTCTTAGGAACGCTTCAATGTGTTAGTAGATTCTCACTTACTTAAGAAGTCGTTGGATTAGTATTTTACTCTGTTCTGGGTATTCCATGTAAACACCTAGAGGGGTGCTACACCCTGTTATCAATGACTGCTTTTTAGGTTAACAGAAAACCGCTGACATCGAAACGGAAAAACCGACTGGATCCAGATGACTTGGGCCTCCAACCTCGAACCCGAGAACGAATCGCTGAAAAGCTGGGTAATAATTTTGTCTCACTGCGTCTATTCACTTATAAACTCAACGCTTATGTCCACATTTTCGTAGCTCCGCAACGATCCTCCTTATTTCAGAAATATATGACCAAAACCTTCATTTTGTAACATCCAGAAGAATTTCAATAAGACGTCTGAGATCTTTATGGATGTGTAAACCACCTGTGAAACCCGTGGATGGATTTAACATGATCAGGTTATTTTTCTCGCACGTCACACAAAACGTGCACCTGATAATCATGCGCGACATTGGCGCATGTTCTGAATCTTCTTGCGTCTTCTAAAGTTGGAGGATAAGACGAGTGTGAGGGAAAAATGCCTTTTTATTCCTCCGATAATTTTGGCAAATTCTGTGCTCGACTGACCGGTACCACACTTTCCCCAGGTTATCAGAAAATGACGTTCTGTCAAGTATAGGAGCAATAACTTTGCCTATAATGTAAGCAGAAAGTTGAAAAATGAATTCAGGTTTTGCAGTGCGCATTTGTGACGGGCGGTTACACCGTATGTGCAAGTCAGTCATCCCTTAACGACACAACTGCCTACAGAGAAGCCGTCCGGTTGGTTAAAATGCTGTTACCTGAAAATTTGTCCGGAGGGTGTTAGGGTAAGTTCTCTTCAGGAGTCACTGTCAGAAAACGAGGCGAATTTTACCTGCATTCTGACAACTCCAAAGCTGTGTAGCAAACCAACAAAAATGATAGGCAAACTACCGACTGGTGCGGGTGCCTCAGCTCTTTGTAGACCTTCATTCGTTGACGTGGCTTCGAGAATATTGTGGGATCTACTTGCGCCGGGTGGAAAGCAAATTGGAGGCGGACGACAAAAGAAGATGCAGACAAAGACGGCCGCACCGAACACAGGAGCTGAAGGTAGAGGTTGGGTGTGTCTCAGATAGATATGAAGTCTCCCGTAGAGACGCAGTGAGAGGAAGCACGGTCAAGATATATGAAAGTGCACCCAACGCCAATGCATAATAGTATTCAGCTTATACCAAAGAGCATCGGTCATGGCTTAATCGCAATACTGCTGCTTTTCATGATTTGTTTCTGCTCACACGTGAAGAAAAAGATCCGCCTGCAACATTTACTAACCTGGCAGGGTTTTGCTTTGGCCGGAAGGCTGATGATATGAAGGCGCCACGGTGGCCATTCAAAACCATCCTGGGGCGCGTGTTTCAAAACTGGCCGGGTATTATTGCGGACCCGTGTATTTCCATTTATATCATTTAACGGCTCAAATTAGCTTTCTATTTGTCCCATTCTTGTACTGTTCACTGATCTGAAAATTTTGATAAATATTTGCTAAATAGGAATATTTTACCAAAATGCCCTCTAAGTCGGCTAATCTTCAAAAACTGTCAGTCGCAAAACGATCGGCATCATTCAAAAATGGCGTGGTGACAAGGAGGAGAGGAACAAAATCCCCCGGCACCACATCCAACATCTGCTGCATTGCCGCTATCGCTAGGAAGCCAAAACCTGCTGCCAAAGCGGTAATCTCAACGGTAAATGTTAGTCCATTAAAAGGAGGGAATAACACCAGGTTGTGTTCAGTTCCAATTACCAATGTATTTGCAGATCGGATTGAAAAAATAACGGACCTAGAGGCTGAGTTGGCGAAAATACGCAGTAAGTATAAAGAGCTTACCAACATCTTGCATCGGCTGAATCCGATAGTTATCATTCTAAAGGTCCCAGTTAGCATCCATCCAGAGATTACTACCTCTATTCATAAATATCTCATGGCTGCTGTAATGGTTAGTGACACAGTAGCTACTGAGCTGTACAAACGGATACGCTGTGCGAGTAAAGTGGTTGAGATGGACGTGCCTGAAAGAATAAATTGGCTGACCATGAAAGAGCCTCACTGAAGCCTGGTAGGAAGGAAGACAATGAGTGGTATCTTCTGGGACTTCGTAACAAAGTGCACAAGAAATGTTGTCCACGCTTGCTGCAGCTCACAGAACAAAAATTGCAGCAAATGAATTCGATAGAAAGATGCATAAAAATAAGGCAGGCCAAAAATTTTAAGTCGAGAAAAGTGTTTGGTGACATGACACCACTCCGAATGGAAATATCGCGAACCAATATTTCCAAAGTAAAGAAGAACTCGCGTAACAAAGTCAACAACCTCATTGACCTGACTGTCGATCTCGACTGGTCCACGACGTCCCTCAATCAACAAGTCATAACTGGCAACACCGTTACGATGTCCGTCCAGCGGGACACTGAAAAACAAACCGCGTCCAGCTCCGTTGACGCTAAGCGTGGTCAAGTATCTCTAGTGAAACCCACGGTTAGCACCAAAACTACCTCTCCTATTCATCGACGATTCCCTCCATCAACCAAGGCGCTGAATGAACTGAGTCTTGGACCTAAGGTGCCCAATGTTCCCCGGAATGGTAGGGGCAGTATCTTAACTTTCGAGAACAAAGACAAGGTTGGACAAGCAAATCCACCTCCTTCTTACTGTTGGCATTTCCATCCATTATCTGGATTGACTGTACTTGCCAACCGTATAACCAAAACGCCTGTACAGGCCTCCACACCAGCACTAAAACCTGTACTGTGCTTACTAAAAAATGCTGTTCTAGATTTGCAACATAAAGGTAAGTCGACGGTTTTTCATAAGCGCTACGTATCTGGTTCTAAGAATCACATTTTAAGAGCCAATGATTCGCAGATGAGAGTGAACAATTGGTCCTCTACTGCGTTTAAGCCGATCTACTAGTATAGTGAGTTTTCCACATTCCATGCACTACCCAATAGCTCCGCAATACCCTATCCTTCTATCCAAAGCAGGAATGCTACTAGTAACCAAAGTCCTAACGTATGTACTCCATCAAGTACATCACCACCTGATCATATAGCCAGCAAAAATGTCCTCCAACTCAGCCCTTTTTTAGTGCACCGTCCGGGATTTCATCCACCACCACCTGCCCCCCTCCCCATATCCCACTCAGTCATCCTACCATAATGACACTCTTCCAGCACTTTCTTTCATGGAGTCAAATCTTTACGACATCCACTCAAACGTGAGCGAAAAATTGCTACACTCCCTAGACCGGATCTCTCCACATGATATTTTGCAACTCACTGCCACATCTGTCATACAGTTCTTTAGCAGCTTAAATGTTGTGCCTGACAGAAAGAATTTCATTAACTTATTACTCCTAAACGTAAGATCATTGATAAGTAAGCTGCACATCTCTCGATCTTTTGTCTTTTCGTCTAATCCCCATGTCATTCTCGTCACCGACACGTGGTGCTCCCCTGATAATCCAGACACGCAAATAAGCCTCATAGGATATAATATATTTCATAGGAACCGTCTCACAGGACGAGGCGGTGGACGCATCATTTATCTAAAAAGGCAACCTTCCGCAGTTACACTTGGCGAGCCTAGTCTTAAGAAAATCGAGGATTCGTTGTGGCTAATGGTCTCTACAGGTTCTCGCGACCCACTTATTGGATGCACTTACCGACCGCCTAATGCTACTCGCAGTGACTTGACTGACCTTGTAGAGGTGACAAGTCATGTATCAAACTCACCCTGTGAATACAAACTAATAGATGGTGACTTTCACATGCCTA
>JTDE01014750.1:0-23709 GCA_014338405.1 Paragonimus skrjabini miyazakii | reverse complement strand
AGGACCACGTACAACTTGCAGCTAACTTCACTTCCCGTACTAACATCGAATTGAACGACAGCGATATAAATGACTTATTATACTAAACAGCATCTTGTCATTGTTATTACTGTTCTCGGAAACTCCACACAGAATAACACATGCACTGCAATGGTGCATAACCGTATCAGACTTAGCAGTTGTCCTGATGGACAGAAACGAACAAAACCCAACATCGCAACGAGAATTAAAGAGACACGCGTAACTATGAACGTTATGTGAACTACTACTAACTTAAACTGTTGAAAAATCATAGCGTTTTCTCATTTTCTCGAGCTTGAAGACTGCATTCGGTCGAGCATTATAGTTGAGTACAATGACGATCTGACAATAGCTAAGTATTATATGCGTCAGGTAAATTGTGTATAGAAAGCCATATAAGATACTCTATACAATGTTGGTTAGTGTGACCAATACACAATAAACGTAGTAATTAATCGAATGAATATGTGAAGTTAGCATCATTCAAAGCCGATGATACCTTCTATATCCACATAAGCGTTTCAGCTAACTGTTTGCTTTCTGATGTCTTCCTTCCGGGTGACGTTTGTGAAGTATACTGTGGTGACCATGAAACAGGCTTCGAGTTATGTCTAATACACTCGATTCTCCAGAGTGTAAAATTCCGGACATTTAAGCATGAAACTGTATATGATCGCAGGTTTATAGGTGTAAAACGTGCTGCTAAACAGGTATAGTGAGTTGCGTGGCTCCAGTATCATAGGTGAGAGGTTGGACTTAACAAGTCAATCATCCTAAAGGCAGATGATCGATCTGGACAACATAAACACGATAATGTGATAGATCTTCTGTACACATTTGAGTCCAGTGACCATTTACGAAGTGTTAGATAGCCATTATGACCCAGTTGGATTTCACCAACACTACGCACCCCGGAAAATCGAATCTAGGATCCGTAAATAAGTGATGGAATGTGTTTCAAACATTGATCCATCAGATTGCAGAATAACAGTTGGCAACCACACCGCTGGTGATTACCGGAACCAACACCTGCCAATACATTTCCTCAACTTTGTCTGTGGCTATGATGGATGCATGCTCGTTTGTAGGTCAATCACAAAAATACGGCTGATCGATCCGAAGTTATGCAAAAATGGGGACACAGCTTCTATGGCAAGTAATGCGAAAGACTGTTGAGATGTGTTATTTCATTTATGCTAAATGTCAGGTACATGACACGAGGAATTGTTAGGAAACGCATCACCTAACGAAGCAGCAGAGGCCAACCACGTCATATCGATTGATCGACCGGGCCTCGAGTGAATTGATATGTTTTAACTCAATCAGCTAATAAATCCAAGTGAATTAATCAGACTGCAGCTGCGCGATCGAACGCCTGTACGTTATCTGAACTGTTTTTTTGCGTTCACTTCCTCATGCTCCCCATAACGTGATTCGTTCTAACACTTTGACTGCCAGATATGATCGTCTCGATTTATTTGCTATGCATCTTGTCGGCCATATATGGTACTCGTTTCCCCCCATAAATTTAGAGTCTCTGTGGCCTAATTCTGACTCGTCTCATGCTCCCAATAAACGGTGTTGCCGCACCTATTCTCTT
Source organism: Paragonimus skrjabini miyazakii (assembly GCA_014338405.1). Taxonomy (NCBI): domain Eukaryota; kingdom Metazoa; phylum Platyhelminthes; class Trematoda; order Plagiorchiida; family Troglotrematidae; genus Paragonimus; species Paragonimus skrjabini miyazakii. Next base: position 22,088 of record JTDE01014750.1, on the reverse strand, counting down.
TCTAGGTTCTGGGTCTAGCGATTGAATGCGTACCCAAATGGACAAATAATTTAGTTGTCGTTCGTACAAGACAGACGTGTGCACTAACATGCAGCTCACATCAGATTAGGCACACTGAGCTTACCATATTTAGAGTTAAAAATATACTGACTTCTGAGAATCATTCATGCTGGTGGAGGTATCTCAACGCTTGTGAGATCCAGCAACAGAGAAACCCAAGTGACGGATGTCATTATAAAAGTGCTAGCTGAAAAACTCAGCCGACTGTAAACGCTGCAACCAAGTTCGCAAGATTTTCAAAGTAAGGTTTATCAAACCCCCCAATGCTTGAGAGTTATGTCAAAGTTGGCTTGTGAAATGTTATCCAGGCAACAACCAAGTAATCGTTTCATCATGGCTAGAAAACTACATTTTCAAACAACATATCCCAATATTGAAGCTGGGTTTGTCGCCACTAGGCTACGGAACACCTTAATTGCACCATCGTGTAAAACAAGTTAGCTGGTCATTTAAAGTTCTGTTAGCTAGTGTTCTTCAAAGTTCAGGACTAATACCAGGATAAACCCAAACTAGAAGGACACTTACAAATTAATCTTTGAAACCAAAATGTATGTGGATGTTTAACAGTTCATCTATTTTTTAAGTTGAACATCAACTACATTCGATAACTGCCTTCTTATTCAGATAAATTTTCCAGGAATCCTCTTTTGAAAAGAATCACTACATTCGAGTTTCGCTTTCCTTAGAGCTCGTCACTAGTGAGTATTATTACCACGGCCGGGACTAGAACTTCAGCCGCGCTTTCACGAGGTAACCGTATTGACCTCTGCACCACTGATCTTACGCAGGGCATGGTCGAAATAACGTATGTGAACGCTCAACTAGTTTCGCTTGTGAGTAGTCATCAAGTTGCGTACACGGATTTTTAACTCCCGCCGTGACCAGGGTATGTATTAATGACAATTGTTAACGTGGGCGAAATTCGAGTCTAACGCTTCTTTTCGAAGAGGCTAGCTGGACAATTTATCTGAATACGAGCGCTATTATCGAATGTGATTGATGTTCACCTTAAAACTTAACCAGTTACTCGGTTACACACCTGTTCGGTTATTTTATTTACAAGTATCCCAACTGTCGCTTTCCCATAGACTTTCCAGTCGGCCAGTCGACCAAACGGGCTACCCGAGCATTACTCACGAGCGAATGTGGTTGTGCGTTCACAAATGATAATTCGGCCGTGTTAGTGTAAGGTAAATGGTGCGGCGGTCAAAACGATTGCCTCATCAAACCATGACGGGAGCTTTAGTCTCGACCGGTGCAAGGATATGCACAGCTGACGAGCTCTAATGAAAGCGAAACTCGAGTGTAGTGCTTCTTTTCGATACAGGTTGGTTGGAAAGTCTATGGGAATGCGATAGCCGCGATCAATTGTGTGTGATATTCAACTTGAAATTAACCAAGTCCCCGACTATCCATCAGTAACCATTATCCGTTAATCAACGACACAAAATATATGAGAAATTTAAAACGAACAAGTAGATACACACAAAAACGATAGCACATAGCATGGAGTTGTAATATTTGCTAGCTGACCTGTCTGCCCAGATAATTAACTAATAATAGCAGCCTCAACATCCGAGATAACAAATGTGTTCAACTATCACTGTATTGCTTCAGGTTCATACCGCAAATCATGTATGTCTCTTATTGATAATAAAGTTTATGCCAGATATCAGTATCAGAACGTTTTGTTTATCTTAAATAGGTATCAATCATTTTCGTTTTCGATCTCTCGTACTATTAGTTGGGCAATTGCACTCACTTTCAAAAGGTTTCACAAGTGCACAGTCTTTGTACGTTTATGCAGGAACTATTTTATTTAATTGCTTTCTTCAACATACGTCTGGATGTGTTTCGGACATGTGTACCCCTAGATCCATGGGATGGACTACAAAGAAGCGGTGAGTGATATTCAGTTTTACAAAGTCAAGTTTTTCTATAACGTACGTTGTGCCAGTTCTCACTTAAACTCACTTGCAGTAGGGCTGATTAGGTAAGCTTAGTTGACGTCCGGTAGCGAAATTATGGTCTTTGGCTGAATGTGTACCCATGATGGCAACTGCTTTTGATTATACAACATGTGATCTGTAAGCTGAGGAGAAGGTCAAAGTTCAAATGCATCCAAAGCACCCATTTTTCCAAACGAATCTTATTTCCTTATAAAAACGTGTGCTGCCTAATACCGTAGTGATGTATAGATTTCTGTTGTTCTGTGAGCACTCGACAACGCAAATTACTACTGTTGCATTGCAAGGATTGTTCCATATAAATCTATGCATTTTCACCAGGGTTCGCCTTCGAAATTTGCTGTCAACATTATAACAGGAACGTTCTGTATTGAATTCAGATGGGCTAGTCTACAACGGTGAGCAATTTGATTTTCGATTTACTCAACTTTACTTGTTTACGAATATACATTTTTAGGGTAGGGTACTGTCCATATCCAACACTGTCGATTGTAACATGGATTGAGGTTTAAGTTGATCTGAGTTCCCTTAAAAGTTTGAATGTGTATTAGACAATGCTAGGCAACAAAAATTAGCAAATATTTAAAAAAAATTTGTTGAATCACCCTCAAACCCAACAGTACAATATCAAAGGAACGGTATGTTTTACCACGAAATTCATTAATCGCCACCATGTAAACCCGATTTATTTAGTTGAAATGAAATCGTACCCTTACATAAAATATGATATTTTATTAGAAGTATAAAAAATGCTGAAATCTCAAAATTAGTAGCTAGTTCAGATTTATTATCCGATCGAACGTTTTCACGAAATGACATTGTAGACAGAAAGTGTATCAAAAATCCAGAGTAGCAAACAACACTTAACAATGAGTTGTCAAGGGCTATGCATGTTAATTAGAACATAAACCTTATTAAAAGCCATCATATTCTAAGAAAATGCCCTCAACTTCATCCCAGTAAGTATTGTGTTTCTCTATGCAACTGATGATTATCTTAGTTAGGAACTAGCAGCATTGAACCAAATCCAGAGTTCGCTTTAAACAGGCATCTGGTTGAATGGGATGCTTCAAACATGCGTAGCCATATAACACAACGTCATTTGTCATATTGTCCAGTCGAATTAACAATTCAGTCATCAGGAGTACGGTGTACGGCGTGCCAGATACTCCAAATGGCATGCGTTTGCACTGATACTATTTGCTGTCCACCGTGAGTGCAGTCCACTCATGATCCACAAGTTTGTTTGACACCCGTCAGTGTCCGCAGAGTGAATCAGATATTGTGGACAACCTCGTCTGTCACGACTTAATGAAAATTCCGGGTGGAAGTTATTCTTTCTCACCAAGAGGACAAGCGAGTTGCGGGTGACTGTTGTAATCCTCGATATCGCGTTCAATGTCATACGCTGTGTTTGTATTTACGCGTCATTCGCGAGGTGAACTGACGTACCATGGAGTGTATACGGCCATAATGTGTATAGTGTTGATATTTTATATGCAATCTGTTTGCAGTTGTTGTGCTGTCCATTGTCTGTAGTGAATGAAGACGTAGTTCCCTGTTATCGATTAAATTGGGGGAGCGGCCACCGTTAGAATCCTGGTTTCTTCCATATTGCTGGTGGTAACTCAATTCCTGGGATATGTAATTGTGATAGGGTGCTTCCATGTGAACGATGATGTTTGAGATTAGATGGTAGTTTGGCGTATGTTTCTGAACAGGGATCATGTTTCATGTGAGAGGTCGTGTGGTGTTTTGAAGGCGTTTATGGAAATAGTTTTGTAAACGTTCATGCTTGATCGTCCCTTCAGCCAATTAGGTAGAAGGCGGAGGCTTCATCGTGTCCTCAAGTGCATCGACGTCACTGTCGTAATAAAGCAAAGTACTTAACCTTAAATAATTCAGCGCACTACTCATGTGTATATGTTTTCGTATGTACTTTTGAGACTACTGCGTTGTAACGCGTAACGGCGAAAACTAAGCTGTCTATACACTCATCAACTTCAGGTTAAGTTCATTCGGACGTGATATGTTGAGATATTGATGTATTCTGAAAATGTTATCGAATTATTAGACAATCTAGCTTTGCAGGGTTGTGTCGCTGATTTGAATGTATGCAGATGAATACAGTCCACAATCTCTCCGGATAACCTGTTGAGATTAGCACATCATTTATATATATATATAAATTTTGTGAAAAACGAAATTGGGTATTCCGCGAAAGACGGTTTGCTTTGTTCACAACATATAAAAAATGAGTTGCCCGACGAATTGAATGGTTACGTTGTAGAATTATACAAAAATCCATAAAATGTATTGAACGTTGGTGAACATTTTTCTCTTTCTACGACGATTACGTTTAACATGGCGATTTGTATAATGCGTGAATGGCTGCTGAGCACTTTTTTGAACTGAGCGGTTACCGTCCATAATCGCACTCTGTGGATGTGGATACGCACAACCCGACCTTTGACTACAATGTAACCGATGAACGGTTTAAATGTTTTCGTTTAACCAATACGTATTTGTGATAAAGAAATAATTACAGCATAATGAAACTGAGTTGATTAATATTGCTTGTATTTTACTCTAAACAATTACAGTAAAATTAAACGCAACGGACAGTAAGCTCGGTTTATAGTAGGGGGCGTATTTACAACACGTTTCACCATAAAATTGTAAACATAATGATAGTCATTGGTTGGCCTATTAGTGAATAACTGTGTTTATGAATTCCTTTGCAGACATAATGCCTATCATTGAAGGTAATTAGACCCCATAAACAGATTACCTTAGTATCACATAGTAAATTGACACAACAGATTACAGCACTATATAGTGCCATAACGTGGATTTGGGCGTATCCGAATGTATGATACGCCATAAAGCATAGTATTGTTATTGCATATTTGTTTGCACCTACCAGTGTTGTGCACCTTGGTTCAGCAATGGGTATATTTTGCTTCTTGTTTCATAATCCAACAGTAACGCAATGATTTGACTCAGCTGTGTCAGTATTTGCAGCTGTAAGGTGAAACTTTTCTACTAGTTCAACAACATTAGTAAAACAAAATCTTATCGTGTGGAAGATTTCAACATGAAGATTGAAATGATTATAACAGTTCGTTAAAATGTTATCGTGGAGCATACTTTCTAAATCATGCTTTCTCAATGAACTTGTTGGTCCCAACTGAATGTCCAAAAGTACAGTTACACGTGAATTTGTAAACCGCGGTTTTCACAAACATGATTTAATATGTTATCGCATACATCCGATCAACTGGTTATTAATCTTTACCTTTGAGGTATAAAAAAACTGCCAGAGGGTAAGCATACTCAACACATTCAAAGTAGGTTACACATTCACTGATGAAAAGACCACTGGTGTCCGTCTTATACGATGAAAAATGTACCAAAAGTGATACCTTTTTTCTATTCGCACTTGGTACAGTTTATACCATTCTTGAAAAATTGGGTTTCCAGTGAATATATTTCCTGACCAATCAAAAGTTTACCGAAGTCATTCTGTCTTTCAGTCACAGATAGATTCTACATGTGTTGCAAACATTTATATGAATGCTTGACGCAGTTCCAATTTTTAAAACGAAAGGAAATCGAGCAAAATAGTTATTCTTGTACGAACATTTTGAAAAAACGTAATTTTTAATTTAATGCATTTAAATATGTCAATGGGTGCGCAGTACAACAACTACACAATGTTATCAGAAGTGGTCGCCTTCCAAGTTTCTCTTCTGGGCATCGGTGTATTTGGGCGCTTAAACAAACATCGTATATTGTGGCTAAGACGAGAATAGCAAAACTAGATAGTATGTGCTTTTATCAATCGCTTGATAAGGGCACTTCGAGAGAGTCAAAACTTTGCGAAACGGATAACTCTTTTGGTTTTAACTCGTTGTGGCTTAACCAAGAATTTACGTAATAATGAGCATTAGCACAACGCACAATATTTTTTCTCATATCCCTTGTGTTTACGGTTCGGAAGCGCTAATATACAGTGTATTCCACAAAGTGTGCATGCTTCGCGACTTTATTCTCAAATTCGCTGAGTCTAATCGATTACACTGATGCAATCCGGATTAATGTCAGTCTTGAAGGTTTGGTTGAACACGTCGACCATTGTTGGCGCACTTTTGCTTCGTTCTTTGTCTTCATCTGACTGCTTTATCTTGGCTATCGTTTGGAAACCAGTCTTTATAAAATTGGCTATTGTTATAAAGCACAGTCCTTCATGATTGCTTGAAATCTTAAGTCACACGAAGATATTCCTTTAAAATGTTTGGAGGTTATACTCCTTTTCGACCAGTTGGAAGAGGCGACACAGCAACTGCGTTCATTAAAACGGTCAGGAGATACTACTTTCGTTCGCAATGCATTGGTTAGATGAGACAATCCGAAGCTTTTTTGCATGTCACGTTGTAGTATTGCAGATTTATTCAATATAGTTGCGCACACGTTTATGGAGTTTAGACACACAACCAACCCAACTAACACAATCCGTTCAACATTACTTGAGATTTGGCGTCACTGTTGATACCGTTTGCCGACACCACAGCGGGCCTTGAAATCAAGTTGACTCCCTTGATCTGAATGGGTGTGCCTGTTAACGCCTTTCTCAAAGTCGACGCTAATAAACCATAATATGAGATATTTTACGCTGAACTCGATCGCACAATATTTTCAGTAATCATTTCACATGTCTCCAATCCGAACCAGACTAGGTTATAGTCAATAAAAACGTGATCCATCAAACTGCAACTCCGCACTTTGTTTTCTGAGTGTTCCCGTCAGCGTTAACAACGAATCCTTTCGTCTAATTGAACGGATTTCTGTTTTGGCAGCTGCAATTGAAAAGGAAAATGATAGGGAACTATATGCAACACCCACTGTGGGTTACATGTTTACAGCTACTAGCAAGTAGTGCGTGTACTTGTTGATTAGTTAACGATGCATTAGCTAAATATTGTGCAACGTCCATGCACTTACTCACTCTGTTCACATGAACATGCATCTACGATTATCAGGCCATTACTCTATATAGTAAACAGCCCAGATCATGTGACCAACAGCCATCTATTCGTTTTGAAATTTATGCATATATCTAAACCTCATGGCTGATTTCTTTGAAAGAATGGTGGAACTGTTGTCAGCGGGATACTATTCAACACAACAATCGGAGTTAAGGAAGTCCAGTTTTCGACATGATCCCTTGCCCATGACGTTTTGTGAAATTCCCTCGTAATCATGTTACACTAGACGAACATAAACTGTAAGCAAGAAGTTGGTCGAACCTGAACTATGCGCATATATTTTGTCAAATACAGGATTCTCAGACTCATGTTACTTCCAGTGAAATGTTTGTCGTAATGACGAGCATGAACTCTTCTCTTGTACGGGGAATTTGTGAGAACAGTTATTAAGGAGTTATAAAAACTTATTCGCTGTATGGATGCTATACTGCATGAATTTGCACACTTTCCGTTGACCTCATATTCTCCTGTCAAAAAATTTAACCTTCGTTGAAATGCGGACAGGATAAATTTATCACACAACGAAACTTATAGTTGGTAGCATTTGTTGATTAGTTCCCCATTATGATATTACAGATCTGAACAGTTATACTAAAAGTGAGAAAATATGTTTTTACGAACAAAACAACAGTCAAGTCAATTTTGAACAATTCATTACTCGTGCAACTTTTGCATAAGTTACAATTATTTACGGTTTCTCATGCAATTATTACTTAGAAGGCAATTATTTTGAAAACGGTTCAACATAATGATTTTCACATTGGATGAAACATATGTGAAGAACATTTGGGATTCACAGTTCTCTAATTCTGGCACTGATGGCATAACACAAGGTTGTAAGATATATACTGTTTAATCCGCTTGAAATGATTACGTTTTCTCAATGAGTTGACTGTTTTCTATGAATCTATCATTGTTTACGTAGACGTTTTCGTGAACAGCATGTACTTAGGATGCCATACAACTGTCATAGACTGTCAACCTCTGTGCGTCTTTGAACATTATGTGATTATATACTACTTCTCTTCTACATCAATGGGGAACCAACGAAGACTTTAACTAAACAACCAATGGCCAGAATGGTGGATCTGTGTGGTTCGGACGACGACTTCAATATGACAACAGATAACTAGAGCAATATTGTTGGTGTCAGAAAACTCTTCATTAGTACGTGACTATAGTGATACAGTTCAGAGGCAGACTTCAAATGCTCGCACATGACCTATCTTCAACGTTCGTTTCGGCTTCAGAATCACGAATGAGTAGACACAAACGAAACGCTACTTTTGGAGACAACTTCAATTTGCTCCAGTGATTCAGCAAACCAAATATAGATGTCATGGTAGGCAGTTCAATGTATTCAACAAGTGGCTATACGGAGCTAAACGAATTTTACGGGACTGAAAAGAGCAATTTACGGTCAAATCTGCGTTATACGTCACATTAGCAAGAGAGTGCTTGTTAATTGGTTTCACTTCCAGCATGTCAATAATATTGCGATTGCCATAATAAACAGGTCGAAGCAAACAGAGTGGAAGCAAATTCCCGCCATAGATTTTAAAGCGTGTCGGAGGTACACTTCAGTCGGCAGTAAACAACAGCTGGCTGATTGCAATGGGCGATAGATCAACGTAGCTCAAATTAACCTTAAGAAGCCTGGTAGTCAAATTATCTGGTTTGGTTTCCAGAATGTATCTTTTAAGTCAGCTTTTACAGTTAACTGCCGATCTGACTGTTTAGACAAACTCCTGGAGATTGTCTTAGCTAAAACAGACAAAGACGACGAAGTGTTTATGTAACCAGTCCGTTTGGTTCGCCACTGTGTGCTCCGATAATTTCCCAAATACAAAATGAAGCATATTTTTTAAATACCTCATCACATTGATGTGAGTTGCAGTGAAACAGTGTTCGGGTTTTACACAATGTTGATTAATTGATGAGTAATCTAATTTGTGCAGCCTGCTTGGTTAAAAAGAAAACAAATAAAAATCTCACTCGGTTCAACATTGACCACACAATTGAACGGCTCGTTCCACTGTGGATGAGCTGTAGCTGTTCGGCAGTTCTGTCGACAAAGTAACTTGCAAATTTTATTACCTCTTAAACCTTCATCCGTGTATGGTAGTTGTACAAGTGGAATGGAGTATTTTGTAGGTTAAGAATGGGTCTTCCATGCAATGGCCGTAAGTTATTTAAAATCGATCTGACTCAGCTGGATTGTCTCTTCATTAAGAAAAGGATGACAGAACTGTAAGTTTTTTTTCACGTATGGGCGAATTACATAACAGTTGGAGCACAGTTCAAAGAGAGTCAACATCATTTGTTTCGTCTTAAGCGCAGCTAGAAAATCTGTAGACAGACTCAAACTACCTGCCACTATTGTCCGTAGGTCTTGTACGCATACTGGCACAAGTAGCTCTGTGACGCCAAAGTGGCGATCAGAACAGGTTTGATGACGTGTGTGCATGACTTCACATTTTTTGGCAATGGTCAATAGGTTGTTTTCCATCAACCACTGGTTTGAATACTTCAAGTCGTTTTTCTGAAAATGTCACATTGTCCGAACAGAACAGAACTCATCGAAGATTTGTGCTGTCAATGAGCAGCAAAGTCGGTGACTTAAATGTGCCAGGTATGTTAAAAAAAGAACGTAGAGTGTTGTAGAACGCTGGGCAGATTCGGAACCTTCCTGATAACTCTACCTACACTACGAAGTTGAACCCACTTTCATTTCAGCATCTTTGTAGTGTTGATTCTCTTGAACATCCTCCCTCGTTATTGCCCTCAAACTATGTCATCGCCAACTTAGAACAGAATATACTGTCCTCTGTTTTTGTTGAATTGATCTCCGAAGCTGGGACCTACTAGACAGCAGCTAAATGTGTAATTTAAAGTCAAAAACATTTTTAAGTGACTTTGACCACACTTGCTATACTTTTGGGTAAATACTGATGTTGATCTCATAAACAGCTCGGGAGAAATTCTGAATTTCTCCCGGACTTGAACATGTAGATAATTTGATGAGTTACGGACCTGTAACCCTATGCGTGTAAGTGTCTGACGTTTGTTCTAGGTTACTTTCAAAAAGCATTAGCACTGGTGAACCTAATGCCAGTGTCCTCGGGGAATCACTGAAAAATGTGTCAAGATGATATCATATGCGTACGTCCTTACTCTTGAGACTCTAACAGGATACACATTATAAATTTAATTTCAGGACGCAATAAGGATGCTCAAGGTAAATATAGATTTTGACTGTAAACTTACAAAAATAGCCCAAAATTATTTTCTTACGGTGTTGTGTCGAACATTTTGTTTTAAAAAGAAAAAGAAATGATGCATACAACAGAACAAGGAATTCTAGAAGGACTTCACCCATGAAGTGTAGGGCTTAAAACTGTTAGCGTCGTCATGTTGTACACTATTAGATTCCGTCCACAAAAGACTTAAGAATCAACATAATAGCATAATAATTACAGGAGGTGAGCGGATGATTGGGTCTACTTAGACAGTCGTCTCAACCTGACGGACCAAGTGGGTAACATTTGTTTACCAAGATATTTTGTAGTGTAATGGGTTTGTATCCTTTGACGAATTGACAATATTTTTCGTCAGGCCGAAAACATGTCACTTCACGTCAAACCGGTAATTATGAAGAGCAGTACAATGTAATACTCAGAACGTAGTTCAAATGTATGGCTCAATTCAACAACAAAGATCAAGCTACTTCTCGAGTATGAACTATATATCATCGAATCATTTGTTTGCATAATAATTGGACTGTTTGGAATAAACATTCACAATTTCAAAAATGTTTAATCTTTTTATTTGTTGGACCAACAACATTTCTCTCGAATTGTGATTATTTTTTTGATTTACTCTTTATGATTGGAATTAATTCAAGGTTTCCTGTTGTGGAAGTCGGGTAAGACAATCTTTATCAGAGTCTGTTTTCATTATTGCAGATTCTCTCAAAGCTATTAGTTGAAATTCAACTTAAATGTTGTTCCCTTCTTTTTCCTACTAATTTCGGATGTTCTGTAACCAAACAAACGCAGTTCCGTTGCGTATTTTGCCCACTGAGGCAAACTATACAAAAATAAACACTGGACACGAAAGCAAATTTTGAAAGAGTGACCACATCGAATCAAACTAAGTTCAACATTATAAACGAAAACAATATCTTACCATCTGAGTTATCTGTATGCACCCATTGACTTACTGCAAATAAACACCAGGAAGGAGGTAATCGGGCAATCTTAACACCGGGTGGATCCTGAAGCATATAATGCCTTCTCTACAATTGATTTGCAGGCAAGATGTGCACGGGTGACAAAGTTAAAGATAGGTTTCCAAAATAATGAAGATATTTTTGTTTAGAATAAATTCTACTTCAACTGTAATGAAACTAATGTTTAAACGGGCAAGGGCTTTAAATGAAACGTGATCATACGACAGGTGGTCTGGGATACATCCATCATGAGATTGATTAGAATAATTATTTTATCGACCTAGATTTTTGTCGGCACCTAAAGGTTGATATTTATTATCGTTGCGCCATTTACGGTAATTAAACTTATGTGTTCAAAATCATTAAACACTTTTAGACACTGATGGAAAAATCAAGGGTAAGACTGAAACGTTCCATTTCGAAATGAAGCGAGTTTCTCCAGTTACACGTATTCAGCTTATGTAATGTTTTATGACTATACGCTTATGTACAATTCCGTCGCAACAAATACCAACAGCTTTCAGTGACGGGCATAGAACGATGCACTGTCTGCTTACACTCTATTAGGATATGCCTAATGCCATTGCAACTGTATATTAAATACATCTATCATCCGTGAAGCTAAGCACATTTAGTCTTGTTTCACAATAGTGAGTCCTTATATGACATAAATACCGGTGGTATTAGTAACACCCTGTAGAATGGTAGTGAAACGCGTCTCAGCAGGTTATATGTGAATGAAGTTGGGTGTGATAAAGCCAAACTGAAATAATCGATAGTGAGTGTCGAAATGGTACATCGACGTGACATAGTCGTGACACTTGTCGTGAATACACATGCCTATCATAATGGTGCCCATATTTTTCATGAACTAAAAGCAATTGTTTGCACTGATCACTGTACGCTGGACAAAAGTCAACTGAAAGTTAATTTTGAGCCAATGCCTATAAAGCGTTCAAGAATTCAAGCTATAAGTACATGTAGCTAGTAACTCACTTGCGACAGTTGAAGTCGGTTCTGTTCTTTCAAACAAAGCCCCGTGACTTCTATCGGGGTGATCAGGCAACCCGATCATTACACATAAGCGAAAGTGTTTGAGCGTTCACGTATGATAATTCGATCGTGCCCAAAGTGAGGTCAGTGGCGCAGTGGCCTCATGAATAGCGTGGCCGTGGTTCTAGTCCCGGCAGTGGCGATGGTATGCACTACTGACGAGCTCTGATGAGAGCGAAAATCGAGCCTAGTTCTCTTCTTCGAAAGGGACTGACTAGAAGGTGGATTTGAATGTGAAAGCTCCGAACAAATGTAAGTGGTGTTCAAATTGAAATTGACCAGACCCCCGACTAATCTTTATTAATAGTAATTTCAGAAAAGTATACGGGAATGAAGTAGTGTAAAAGAAATTAAATGTGGACTGACGGTTTCAATGAAGAAAGAGTATTTTATGTGTTTTGTAGTTTTGAAACCTGATGTTTCATCTCACAATGAGAACAGTGTTTGAAGAAAAGAGGACGAAATTTAAAGGAAACTATCAATATTCAATCTCTACCACTAGAAAACGTAATGTCCTTCAATGACCTGAACTATACGCATTTAGTGGTATGTAGAAATACTGAACTACACAGACAGTCTGGTGTTATGCTAGAAACTGACTGACCAACCGATTGCACAATATCGTCATATGCTTAGAAAAATATAACTATTCCGCATCACTATGGGTTTGGAGTTTCATGGACTTTTGTTCAGCTGATAGCTAATAATCAGAAGCAAGACATTCCGTGTTTTCTATTTGACTTAGTGAAATACAAACATTCTTGTGAAAATTACTACCATTTGCGAGCCATGGGTTTAACTCAGTCTCAAGCAGGAGCCAAAATGATGTTCACATTTGTCATAGTAATCTACTTCAAATAATGTGTTCGATCTTCGAGAACTGGCTGTGGATGTATTTTTCCAGTTTTGATCGAGTTTCGTTTACTAGAAATTGTGATTCCCGAGGTTAATGAACGCGATGACTTTCTTTAATCGGTCGGTTCACAAAAGTTATTGTGGTTTTGTTTTCTCACTTTTATTTTTGTGGAATATTCTTTACGAACTGACTGATGAGATGAAGTCTTATCTGACAAAGCTCGTCCAAAACACTTTGTAGTTTAGTTTTTAACTTTACGGTTACCTACGTTTTCAGATAATATTTGAACATTCTTTTAAATGTCGGTAAAGTTTCCTGTACGAATAACTGACCCATTACTCTGTTGCACTGTGGCCAGATTGAAAAGATATATGGAAGCAACCAGTGGCCTGACGGTGATCCGGTTTGTACCTAGCAGACTTGTCATAAAAGGCGGTGAATTGCCGTCACAGTTTTCTCATAACGGGTGATTGAGTTGTAACCGAGTGATGCACCAAGAGAGTCGAAACTCTGACAGATCACAGTTATAGACACAAATCTGAGGTAAATCAAGCCGGAAGAAGTAGAATTGATATACTTCAGTCAGCAACAGTATTGCACCTGTTGTGTTTGCGACAAACAATAACCTACAGAAAGTGAACCGGAATCCCACACTGAGGCCTCCGTGGTGAATGCTATGCACACTACAACATAAAGTGAGTTGTAGGCATTCAGGGAATGATTTGACGAGTTCAAAACTTGAAATACCGCAAAGAACAATAAATCTGCTTAGATGTTGATCAGTTCATCTCCGTAGACCAGTGGCAAAGAATGACATTCCATGACAACAATAGTTCTTCAGGCCGTTTGAATGGATGACACAGTTACTTGGTTAAATTTAGTGGAAACCCAATGCCGATGATAAAAATCGTGTAAATCCTGCGGAATATTGAGCCATGAAGCAACTATTTCGAGCCAACAGTTGTAATCAGTGGAAATTTTTTGAACGAGCATTCTCTCCAACTGTTACCACTTCTGAACGCATACCTTGGTGGGACAGTTACGCTGTGCATAGATCCTACGTGGTGAATTATTTGGAAATGGGTGACCGACCTAATACAATGAAACGGTTACCACTGGTTTGTGCTAGTAATACTCTTGACACTGTAAGAACGATTATGAAAGCAGGTACGTGGCAACAAATAAACTGACCAACAAATATGTCAGAGTAGACAATTCTATAACCCGTAGAGTGTTTAAAGTTGAACGGAACCTGAAAATGTGACTGTTGTTGAACATTTCATTTTGTTGTAATTCTAAATACGAAAACATCGCATAGCTTTAAATATGAACCGTTACATTAACAAGGGAATGGCCATGTGACTACGTTGCGGTGGAATTTTAAGAATCATTATGTCCGATATTGAAATTTGAAGAGTTTACGGTGATCTTGCTTGTATTACATTTTTGCATGTGGAACCCACCTCACACAAAATATAAGATGTATTTCGAGGCCATTATGAACATTCGTGTGAAAATGTAGATGGCATTTTGGAGATAGAGCAGACTCTACGCTATATTTAAGTGAAACGTTATTTTTCTCGCCCACGACTTCGTATTGTAGCGTTCAAAATAAACATTTCCATAAGTAAGATTTTACAAATTGATAGTTGACTTTGAAGGTTTTGTCCAATGTCACAATCTAGAAAACGTCATTCCACAGCGTTCACTAATTCCATCATGTCAGTATACTACATTTGCCCGTAGTGGTTAGAAATGAATAATAGAACACTAGCCCAGGACTAAGCTACGTTCTCTTCATTGATAACAATGTCCATAAATAATATACTTAAACACCTTACGCCGGATGTCCACTGCACACTCATTGGAAACCCTCACACAGATGGTTTCCTTAAAAAAGGGGCAGCCATTGGCATCAGTGTTGCTCAATATGTTGAGCTCAGTTCTAAAAATCAAGCCTTTCAGCTGTTTAATTTTTGGACACATTTCGATGGAGAGAAACACTCGTGTGTTTTTAGTAAAAACTTGGAAGCCCGTCGACACTTATCAGATAAGCAGAAGACATTCCTGACGTTAAGCCAGGCTAAGTAAAGTTAAGTTATAATTCAGTTTGAACAGAAACCGGAGGAAATAATTTTTAAACAAGTGGTAGAAAGCTCCACATGTCGGTTGTTAGTTCACTTTTCTTGCACAAACAACGTGTAAGCCATCAACTATGTACAGGTCTACAGTAAACGTTAGCAGCAAACAATGTTTACAACTGTCAAAGTCTAACAAGTATTGAGTCATTGAGTCGGGCGGGTGTGCAATCCAAGTGAGTTGAAATATGTAGGTAAGAAACGTGTGTGGTACAAAACATCTGATACTGTGAGTTGATGTACGCCAATGAAGTGGGTTAAACACACATCTGGGCGATGAATCTGACGAACATTTGGATAAGGCTAAATGCAGGGACTATGAAGCACCAAACAGAAGTCTATTTACCTGTTGATTACAAGTAGTCAGATGTTACTAAACCAGGAAAGAGCCTTGCCTACATTTACAGGGATACATGCAAATCGACAAGTGAACCGAAGAATCAATGCATAAAAAAATGTAGGCCCATAAAGAAACTCCACAGTCAATTTCCGAGATGCACACTGCAAACTGAATCAGTATACACAAAAGGTAAGAAGTTTAAGCTTAAAAAATTGGGAAGAAAATGTGTAGAGACTCACACGTTAACAGTAAGATTGACACCTACATGTTTTATAAAACTCTCACAGGGTGTGTTGGGCACTCGTTTGACAATTTGAAATGCTTTTAAAAACACGAATCAGTGGTTGTTAAGTAAGGAAGCGACACGTGGTACATTCATTGAAAATAAGAAATTATTTTCGATAGCAACTAAGGAGAAAAATACTACGCAAAGTATTTTGCAAGTAATGACCCACCTAAAATTGACCTGATTGGCTGATTAGGATGACGTGGTCCGCTGGTTTGTTCGAGATGAATGCATGCTCAAAACATCGTGCAAGAAGATTACGTTAGTGGCCTGAAGAAAATCAAACACGAGAAGATTTAGGCAGAAGCTAACCGACGTTTCTCTGTGTCGTTAATAAAGTGAATGTTATTCCAATGCTCAAAATGCTTTCAAAGGTTTTATAATTGAGCTGTGCTCATATTGTTTGTTATCCTGATGGAAATGAATTCAGCTGAATGTCGTTTGCAATTTCTGGAACGCTCCCCTTAAACTTGAAATTGGCCCGGTTCGCTAAAAAAATCCATTAGTGGTGTCAAGAAACTTGAGGGGACGATTATCTAATTGTTCATTCAATCCACAAAGCATCAGACAAACATACTTGATCAGCATGCCACACGGTGGTTGAGTTCACACTTCAATATGTGGACTGGCCAATACTTGACTTTCTGTTTTTCTAGCAGCACAGGTCAGTTGTTGTATGCATTATATTTTTCGAAATAATGGATAAAAAATACAAACTGTGGCTAAATTGGATAGTTTTTTGACATTATAAACAATTTTGCGTTGTGTGTATAATGTATGTTTTGCTCTTTGTCGACGTATCAGATATGGCTGATTTAATTCATGGTAAGTAAAACAACTGCTCAGTGGAATGATGTGAACAATAAAAAACAACCATTAAGGTTTAGTTATATTTAATCTACAATTAATTTAGTTCACAAGCATACGATTTAGGACGCTACAAAAAACACTTCCGCAGCTAGCTCTCAACGAAACTCGGTGTTATGAAGTCTCGAAAAGAGAAGGTTCAAAGAACTCTAGAAGACAACCCTCAGATGTTTAACACGATTATGAACCAAACATGAAAACAGTTTTCTCCATGTATTTGCGTAAATATAATAAATATTACCGGCAAAAGGTAAACAGTGTGATAAGCGTATCCGCATGATTGCACTAGAACACATTGCTGCTTGAACTAGCGGCAGTTGTTTGCTTCAACCTACTAGTTGAAAATACAAGGAATACGCACAGTTGTTCCACTGAGGTCTGCGATAAACTACTTCAGTTTGTATGAAACCGTCTAATGACTACCCTCCAGAAACGGTCGTATGCAGTAAATGAGTTTAATCTATGGACAATCTAACTCGGCCAACTTCGTATGGAGATAAGAACACCAAGAGAATGGTGCTTAGTAAACATGTACGTATTTTCCATAGGACTCTTTATTGTTTGCTTATCCTTGTCGTGTTGAATAAGTCTACTGAAACTGCTAAATGATTCTTAAAATTACTCTGCGTCTCGTCATCAGGTGTGAACAAATGATCATTGTACATTATGACAGACTTCATCATGAATTCTTCTGTATTGATGCTAGAATTTATAATGGTTTACATCTAATCGCAGCTAAAGTGGCATGTAAGTTTGAATGCCCTTATGTTTACCAGTTTCATGATGAATGCCTATTAATTTTGGAAACCAAGTCTAATCGCTTAACTTGCATCTCAACGGCAAAACAGTGGATGACAAGTAAAAACTTGAACCAGCTATGTAAAAAATGTTATTTCTCAATACCTTTCAAAATGCGTGTTTTAAAATTTCTTGAAAACGCTTTGATAAGGATAAACACAGGCTAAAGCTCATTGCAGAGAAAGTACTGAGAAGTGAGTGCGCATCAATGCAAGAAGTCAGCTGTTCAAATGATCAATGTTCTGTTCTACAAAGTTACGTTACCTGAACACTGCTGACCTTATCCTAATTGAGCATTTACCGATACTTCTCGCTCATTTTTCATGTACGCAGTACTTCAAGGTTAGTAGTGTTTCCAGGTCTTTTTTGAGTACAACCATCCAAAGTGTAACACATTTTTCATCCGGTCCAAACAGTTTTGTCTTTCTTCTTTCGAATCCGAACGTTTACATCGAGTCCTCTTCGAGTGATCGATAATACAGAAGTCTTAGTCAGTTAGCACTTTTCACAAAAGGCCGCTTCCTTACGAAGGCCAATTATGTCCTATCCCATAGAATTCTATCAGAAATGATGTGGCTAGAGAGACTATTCATAAAAGTTGTTTAGGAGCCATGGTTATTGCATTTGCCTAGTCCATTTTTTCTATGGGATAGACAGAGCGTTTAATACCACGGTTTTGCACTTTGAAAACCGCACTACAGTTCATATGAGACGGATGATCTTAACATCGGTGAGGAAGTTAGGGTGGCCTCTCTTTCTGCCGAGGTTACACGAATATATTTAGGTTGTCAGTTTGTTCGAGAAAACGGTATATGCACAGAAACCACTCTTATTGTCAATAACGAATACCTTAAATACCTTTACATGTGTCCAATTTTTATTCTATGGAACGATGACTAGATAAAACATTCGTGATAAATGTGTTTTTATTCCAGAACATAAAAGAAAATCTTTGCTCACATTGCCCTTATCAGCCTATCCAATGCTCATGAACCGCATGAGAGTTTATTCGGCTAACGTGAGATCCAATCCAGTTGACAGCGGATAAATTGAGACTGGTAGTGACGTTAGTTCAGAGACTGTGATTATGTGATTACGTGGGGGCTAGCTGTGCTATAACAGGGACAGTTCTCATCGCACATGAAGACATTTTGCGGGGTGTTTGATGGGGAAAATGAACAATATGAATGACGTGAAAAATGTTTGACTGAATGTTGTCATCATAACAGAGCACAACTAATACAATTAGGTTAGTATGCTTAATGTGCAATTACTGAGCGAACACTGTTGGCATATTGGACACTGGCAAGGACATTCCTTGTCAGCTTGAGATTTCTCTTGTTTAATTATTGTCGCACACATTTTTATATTTTATAGCTTTTTCAGATGGTTTACTAACTAGCAGAAATGTATAATCAGAATTCCGTCAGTCTTGTGATGTTTGGCTATTGTTGTTAAGGTCCTCAATGTTGGATTATCTTTTTCTGTATACACAAACAGTATAACATTGGAAACTTTCTGCTGACAAAATAGCGGAGTTGTACGCGTTGGGTTGCTTAGAAAACACACCCAGACTACAATATACATAGGAATACCAAGTGTGAATTTTGGTCAGTTTCTCTAATCTGTTGATGGGTGAAGGTCTTAGGGTTTTACTAATGAAAAATGCACAGAACAGTTGTGGAGTGAAATATTTTATGATACTCCAGCCAGTAAGATATTGACCTCTCAAATCGTAAGCGTCTGGCAATGTGCCAAACTACAGACGAATGTACGAGTCGTGGACTAGATGTCATCTCTTTCATCTGCGAGCCAAACTAAGGAACGTAGTTATTCTTTGGACACTATTCCGTAGTTGAGGAGTAATTTATTCCAAAACCATTGAAAATGAACATTTCCTGGAAAATTAGTAGGATCTTTTGCTACATCTCTGAGAAGGAAGAGGGCCGAAGGAACTATCTGTGGAATGCTAGTAAATATAATCACGTAATAATTTTCAACTGAAAAGATGACGAGAAATTAATAAACCTGTCGCAATATTGTCTGACTTTTATCGAAGACATGCAAAAAGTAGCTGAAGGAAACAGACATTTCACAAAAATAAAACAAGGTATAAAGAACAAATAAAATAAAGCCGAATGATGAGTTGTGGAAAACTTTTGTCAACCTTCATGTATCATTTTATGAGATGTGTTCTCCGTGTGCATGAAAACAGCACAAAAGGAAGAATAGTGTAACATGCGAGCCGGCCGCTTGCCGCTGGTTGTCTGTAACACTTGCAGACCAACTCTGGGGTAATGTTGAGACACCGAGGGACAGCGTTCTCCTGGAGTAAGGGTTTCAGCAACAGTCATGTAAAAGAAAACAACAAGAAACAAGCGTGAGTTAAAGGCCCAGGAAGCCATGCACATGACTTACACAAACGAAAACGAAACCAGCGTCGACAACACAGCAGCACGCCCCGATACTCAATTCAAATTCAACTTGTGCGCGCTCGCTGGTTTCGATCGCACGTTGTAATAGATCAGGTTTACAAAACTAAAAAAAACGCTTATGGTTTCCATCTTACAACCGTAGGAGTAGTATAGTTGTTTACGAACACTAGCATAAGGGAAAGAAAGTATAATAAAGATACTACATCATAAAGACTAAAAGAAATGAGGAACATCAACATGAGCCCTCAAAATGCATGCATTGTTCTTGGCTGACTGCTTGGAGCAACCTTAAATATCCTACATATAATTCATTGGCTTCTGTTAAGACACATCGTAAAACATATAGTCGTTTCATTTTGTATGCGAATGTGAGAAGAAAATGGACGGTTCGACATGAATAGTCCTTATATCAAGAATGAGGGTATTTTGAGAATCACTGACTATACGTGCACGATAACCTAAGTGTTCATTTCTACACAACTTTGGGAACAGAGTGAATATCCAGTGAATTTACTCGACAAATACCACATCTTCGTCATTCGTTTCTAAAGCTTTCCTTAATAATATTTTCTTGAAACAGAATACAAAACCCATCTCACAACAAGTAAGACGACATGAAAATCAATCACATGGAACCAAAAATTTTCCCTTCTTCAGTTTGTCTCCAAATATTTGTAGTAGTTACACTGCGATTAGTGTGTATGTAAAACTATGTTCCTTTATAACACTGATATGATACTGGTAGTGTGAACGACGGTTTACATGTGACTCAGATTTTGTTATGTATTAGAGTGGTGACGATTAGTCCAAACTCTTCACACATAGAAGTTACAGTCAATAAATTAATGGAGTGTGTGATTAAGATTGCCGTGAATTATATACAACGTCTAATAGATGACGAAAAACAATACGACTCTTAAAAAGTGCGTTGATATATAATATAAAGTTTTCACCAAACTATCAAAACAGTCACTCTGACTAACAGTCCTCAACACACAAGCGGAGGACTAGTGATTAACTCGGAGAACATTCTATCTACATGCACATAACGGGATGCGACCTCGTTAGATTCTTGGAAACTTCATAAGTCATGTGATGTGGTCATACCATGTTGAAAAATTGCTGGCTATCAGACTGGACTGCACAAAGTACTTCGATTCGTTTACAAATTCTATCAGGCCTACTCCACATCGGTCATAATGTGATTGTCCTCAACACCCAGTACCATGGCAATTAGAATCTGTGGTCAATGTTTGCCCGCGCAGAAGCAGTTCGTTCACCCGCCCTGACAATCCATCCCAAACCCACATTTGAAATCCGGCTGAGTATGAACCAACTGACTCTGTCAGCTGTGGCTGGCTTATGCGTCATTCAATCCCATTCACGTCAGGGCCAACCCCCTTCCTTTATATTGCGATATGCTTCATCTTGTGGGATATATGTTTATCCATATGACTCAATTTGTTGATCCGTATAAAAATCGTGTGTACTTCATGTAATTATAGAAACCTGATGAGAATGACCGTAAACAGCGTAAATGTAAAATTGATTTCTTAGTAATGGATGATAATGGAAACTAACTTGAACTGGTCTATTTACTCACCTTTACAGGTTCGTTTATTTACCCTCTCTGATTGGTTATCCAGTTAGTACATCAAAATAGTCTGCACCGAGAACCTCCACACACTGATGTTAGTGTGCTTCGGTTAAAACGAAAACCCATAGGATTCCATGCTGAGGCACATTTGGGCAGCTCGTAGAGGTCATTGGCGAGTCCTCATTGTCAAGAAGAATGTCAATGCCTCAGCATTTTCTAAGCAAGGCAATTTTACGGATGAATTGAGCATTTGCCGATTTCGTCGTCTAATCAAACAAACCTCTCCAACAACTGAGAATACGTAGAACATTAATCTAAAGCGAAAGTGGTTGAGCGTTCACATATGATAATTCGGTCGTGCCTAACGTGAGGTCAATGGCGCAGTGGTAAACACGGTTGCCTCATGAACAGC
>JTDE01014749.1:0-23878 GCA_014338405.1 Paragonimus skrjabini miyazakii | reverse complement strand
GTCCGTGGTTCAAGTCCCGGCAGTGGCGATGATATGCACTACTGACGAGCTCTAATGAGAGCGAAACTCGAGTCTAGTGCTTCTTTTCGAGAGAGGCCGACTGGAAAGTCTATGGGGATGCGACAGCTGCGATCAATTGTGGGTGATGATCAACTTGAAAGTCATAATTCATTCTGCTCGAACTGACCTTCATTGTCGGCATGGTCATATGCCACTTCACCCCGCCAACGCACTTCACCCTTCACGTGCGTTCTCAACCTTGTGCCAATGTCTGGCACCCCGCCCACGCACTTCGGCCTTCACGAGCGTTCTCAGCCTAGAGCTAACCCCTGGCCTACCGCCTACATGCTCTTCCCCTAATTGGGACATCACTGTACAGTCTGGATCTTTGTCTGGTCCACTTCTGTCCTTGTTTTCTGATTGGTCACAAACTCTTTAAATGTTGTCTAGTTTGTGACCGTGTTATCTTCGGTTTGGGTGCACAAGGTGGATCTGTCCGGAGGCGTGTCTTTTCTCTGTTTTCATTTGTTAGGGTTGAGTGGCTGAGTTGGCCGGGAAGATTCGTATTAATCTTGCGTATTTCGCAATCCGTTGTTCAGAACCTTTGAACGTCGTTCCGTTATCTACCGTTCCACTAACCGTTATTCCGTTGTCTGTTTACGCGCTCGTAGGCCGTACCTCAAGTTACAGCAAAGGTACAAGCGTTTTGTGAGATGGATCCAGTTTTCACTCTCTCATGAGTCGCATAACGCCACTCGGCGTCTCTTCACTACCGCTTTGGTTCGAACCTTTCAACAACAAGGAACCCCACAGCATGATCTCATAATTCCTGTAGTTTTACTGTGGAACAAAGCGTACTTTTGTCATCGACTTGTCTAGCATGTACAGTTTATCTCGCGGATCACGCGGTGCATAGCATGCGTAGACATGTGCCAAGTGATGCTCAACATCGTCCAATCAGAACACGGCTGGATCAGGCGACACGTAGCAATAATACAAGGAAGTACCATATAATACTAAGTAAAGATAAGTAGTGACAGAGTTGAAACGTTAGAAGAGGCTCAGCTGCAAGAAATCTGGGCTTCGGCTAGGTTCGAGCCAGCGAAAAAAGCAACATGCCCAAACAGGGCAAGCAATGAACCGGATGAGCCACGAAACCACGTCATGAGCTCATAAATCTCACATCTGAACTCAGTCGTTCACCCATCCCACCATCTCGTGTGGAATCCGCCAAATGGTCCACGGAATCGGCTGTTCCGACAGGACTTCCCAAACCGCATACGATGCGCCAAAGTGCGAATTTTTCGGACTGTCGTTGTGGTTTAATAGCTCAGGCGGTACAGTGCTTGTCAAGTGTAGACATGCTGATACTGTTGCTGGCTCGAATCTAACCGGAATCCAGATTTTTCACAATAGGCCTATTTTCAAATTCCCAAATCTGCCATACTACCTATCAATCGAGATTGCCTATCGTTATGTAGTTGATTTGCTGAAGTTTGCTGACCATTAGAATTTTGCTGGATTTTTTTGAAATATTTACCAGTCCTATTTTTCTTCTACCCTTTGTTTCACATTAAAATTCATAACCATGAAGTGGTTTTTATCTCATTTAGACGATAGCCTCGTCGCTGACTATTTTGCTGGTCTATTAACGTGAATTTCTCCAATCAACACTTAGACCCAGCGTCTATGTTATTACTCTGACGAACTATGTTTTTCTGTCCACTTCTGTTTTGTTGAATCTATGACACATTTCTATTGACGGCTATAGAGCTACATTTCTGGACAGCCCTCACAACCGGCATCTATTTTCTTACTGACCTTCTGAAATGTTTATCACATCCAGTGAGCAGCTGGTTCTTTTTAATCTTGACTAACCTACTTCCTGTTATCTTCCTTATGTATTGATCTATTTACTCAGCTGTCTCAAATGAACGGTTTGTTTTTACATAAAAGACCCCGTTTTCGATTTGAATCTCATCCCACTTTGTCCTGCTTGGATTACGCGGGTCACTTCACCTTCGGCAACTGTGATTTTCGTGACGTGTGGCAACTCAGCTGTGGACCTCTTATCACATTTATTCTTGTTTCATTTGACAATGCATTCAACTAGTTGTTTTCACCGCCGACATCATCAGTTGACTTTTGGGCTCTTTGATGTCCTAACGTCACTTTGCGTTACCTGGCGTTCGTTATTGACTTCATCGAAATCAAACCGTTGGACTCAACTGGTAAAACGTGATCTATCGACCGCAAGTTACCGATGCTTCCGTGATCGTACTCAGCATTAACACAGAGGAAAGGGGGATTCTCATGAAATCTGCTCACTGCCTCAACTGTCCAATCTATAAGGCAAACAGTTATTTAACAACTGGCCAATCCGATATCCAGCTCTCAAAGACAATGCTATGTTTAGATTGAACCGTTGCGTTGTCATATTTTTCTCGAACTGCCATCTTCCTTGTTTAGTATTGAACAAATGACTTTATCAACACATGAGACGGTGAATTTCTTAAATGTTGGTATAATTTACTAGACACATAGGCTTAGTAAAAAAGGACCTCCCCTCGGTTTAATGTATCAAGTTAGAAACATGGGTAAAAAATGCGCGTGACCAAAGACTGAGACTGCCGTCAGCATTCAAATAGACTGACATGTTCGGTCCAGCATCTGTACAAAGTGGTTTATTCCGCATGCAGCTGAACTCTATGGCACCTAGGCTAATCACGCTGAGTGATGGCAAAGCATACACGTTTTTCATTTGGCTTTTAACTCTGTCCAGCACAGGCGATAGCCAAACACAAGCAATTCTGGCAATTCATTAGCACAATGTGTAAGAAAGTGTGGTAATTGGATATGATAAGTCGGCCATGCCTAGTGTGAGGTCAGTGGAGGAAGTGATCAACACGGTTGCCTCATTAAAATATAGCCGGAGTCAAAATCTGGCCATGTCAAGGATACACACTATTGACGATCTTTAACATCAGGGCAACTTGAGTATGACGCTTCTTATGGAATAAGGCTGACTGGAATGTGTATAGGGATACGACAACTGCTATGACTTGTGAGGGATGTTTAATTGATAGCAACCAAATAACCTACCACTTACCAGTAATCAAAATACCGTTCAACTTCTGTTAGTTTAACTCGGAGAGAAGTCCTAGTCATGAATCATCGGTTGAGGTTGACAGGATGGTCACCCTGACAACTCACGAGGATGTCGAACAATATGTGCATTAACCTGACATTAGGCACGACCGAATTATCATATGTGAATGCTCAACCACTTCCGCTTGTGAGTAATGATCAGGTTGCCCGATCGTCTCGATAGGAGACACAGTTACTGTCTGTTAACTCTAATCGATAACCTCTCGACTAGGACTTCCCTCCAAGTTGATATCACAGAAATCATTGACTTGTTGAGCGGTATTTGATTACTGATGAGTAGTGGGGAATTTTGATTTTCATATAGATTGAACTTCACCCACAATTGATCGCAGCTGTCGCATTCCCATAGGCTTTTCAGTCGGCCCATTTCGAAATATATATGATATGCACTACTGACGAGCTCTACTGAGAGCGAAACTCAAGTCTAGTGCCTCTGCTGCTCGAAATGGACCGACTGGAAAGTCTATGGGAACGCGACAGCTGCGATCAATTGTGGGTGATGTTCGATCTATATGAAAATCAAAATCCCCTACTACTCATCAATATGTGCATTACTCGAAAATGAGTGCAACTGGGCGTTTGCATATGTTAGTTCACTCATGCCTCATGTATGGTCAATGGCAAACTGGTCAGCACGGTTGGCTCTTGAAAGTGTAGTCGAAGTTCGAATCTCGGGAGCGACAATGATACGCACTAGCGAGGAATCGTAACAATAACGAAACCTGAGTATAATGCTTCCTATCGAATGGGATTGATTGGAATTCCTATGGGAATGTGAGAGCTGGGCTCACTTATGAGTGATTTTCAATTTATACCAACCAAAAACCGCTACTACTTGTCATTACGCATTAAGTGTTGATGTGAAGACTATGCGATTTTGGATGTAGGCGATCGACTTAAACTAATCAACAGCAGAGAAGTCAGACGCTCGTTGATGACGGTGAAGTTGTATGTTTGCTTCTCGTATTACTCTGACAAGTTTAGGGACTGTTCACTACCCTTTAACGCATTCGGAGTGTACTTAAGTGACATGGGCATTTGACTCAAACGTCTTATATGTGTAACTCTAATGACTTTCGCAAATGGCATGCTTCTCAAAGAATGCCACTCACGAACATTAAGGCGTCCTATAAACAGTCTGCAAGGCATTATTTGATCCGCTTCCACTGCTTCTCACATGCAGTATAGCAACAAATCGGCCAAAGTGATAACCTTTGCTCATCACCATCATCACAAGACTATGAAAATTTACCAGCCTAACAATCTTAGATGTGCCAAACTTCTACAGTTGCCGTGACCTCATAAGTGGGTCAGAGTGCGCCAGAGAGCCTGTTACTCAGTAAGCGCCACATTGCCTTAGTGAATCTACGAACTCAACCCACTCAGAAATTGGTTACAAGGCCAATCGAGACGAGTGAGCGACTATCGCTTTAACAGCCAGCCGACACTATCTAGTAAGCCTGCTGACTCAAATTCTCATTTTGCTGGCCATAATAATACCCCCTTTCCTCTGTTAACCGTGGTCATTCAGGCAGACGTTCGCAGCCGAACTACTCAAAACGTAAGATACTCATGCAACTACGGTTGACCCATCTGGTCAAAGTGGACGAAAACAAGCACGGAAAAATACGGTCCATTTCCTTTGACGGACACTGCAAAGCAAACACTGATTGGCAGCATCCGAAACGGTTTAGCTTGTCACAATGATCGAAGCCAACGGACGCCTGCCAACATCGCAAGCGGCTTGTGCTGCAACACTTGCTATTCCACCCAAACACCACGCATCCGATGTAAACCTGAAGGAATAAGACCAGTAGTTGTGTGAAAGCAAACACTATAGACACGAGCACCGGCACACCCAGAATAATATTACCAAACTCGTCCATAGTTGTGTGTCGGTCTATAATTGTGTTCAGTCGTCCTGACAGTGGTTCACTAGTCCTAGCAGATTGGTCGGAACGCGTCAGAAAGGGATTTTTGAGGTTTCCTAACAAGAGTTTTTCAGATATTTCCCCAAAGCGACTTCAGAGACTACGAAAGAGTTTTGATTCTAAGTAGACTCTCATGTCGCGTCGGATACAGATTGCTCTTCATACCATAGCTGACCTGGCGAAGCTAGTGGCGTTGTTACAAGTCAGCAACAAGAGATGTGAGAACTCAGTTAGCGTACACCCTGACCGAGAAGAATACACACACCTACAGTCGTTGTCTGAGGCCCAAGTAGTTGATGAACACAGTCGAAGGCGCACTATAATGCACAGCTTGCATGCTACATCAAGCTTTGATTTCATTAATCAATCAGTGCATGATCTAGACCAGTGGAGATTTCTAGCATCACTCACCTCTCCGCACTAACAGTCACCGGCGTTAGTGACCTATCGTGGTCGACTTACTTAGCCTCGGAAAATGAGTTTCGACTTTTGAGAACAACTGTCTTAAGAAGAGAAGTGGTGGAGCAGATGCATGCAATTTGGTCAGCAACTCACTCACAGCTGCCTATTGCGATGTGGTCCCAGTTTGGAAGATCGAGAAAGAACAGATTCGAGCGGAGACAACTGTGTACTATCACAAACCTAGTACAATTGCTTCTACTGTTGCCCCAAGTGACCTTCAAGCAGCTGCCAATTACAGTCCAAGAGTTCAAAGAAAATTTTTCCATCGCCATTTCAATAGAGGATGGCTGCTCCATTGTACATTACAATAAATTACCTCACCGCTTCTAACTCAATAATTATTCCCGAATAAATTCATCTGTTGTGCACACTGTAGACAGTCAATCTGCCTCCTGGTCTCGTTTTCACACTATCGCGATCTAACCCCTTAGCAAACTGGACGAGCTTCGTGATCTTTGCTCCCTGCGAACCCCATGTATAGCAGACATCACGGAGACCTGGCGTAAGGAGGAAGGGCTGGACGGTGAATTGTCCAACTCTGATGTGACAGTGTTTGGCAGTGGTAGAGAAATGATTAAAGTAGGCGGTGAAGCACTTATGAATCAGTCTGGCAAGTAGTTAACGTCATTCAAAATTTTACTTTTTTGAGTAGTGTGATTTACAGTTATCCTACTGCGCACAGAGATGCCGACATGGACTTGCACAACACTCTGTGTAGAACGCCATCTTTTGATTATACTCAGACATTGATAATGGGACATTTTAATCACCTAGAGCTAGACTTCACGAGCCACATAATCAATACTACAACTTCTTCCTCTGTTGGTGGATTTCTTCGAGACAGTAATGGAAGCTGGACGATTGCAGCATGTCCGGGTCTATACAAGGCGGCGGGTAGGCCAAGCGTCGTAGTGTTTTGATTACCTGCTTATCAACGAGGCTGAAATGATAGGCAATTTACATTTAACAGCTCCATTTAGTCACAGTGATCGTGGAATAATTGAATCCAGCTATATACACAGAAGTAAGCAAGATATCCTCAAAAATACGAGTTTAAAGGCTCATCACGAGGCAAATTTTGCGGGGATGAAACGATCACTCGTAGTTCATCGATGAGAAAATCCCTGTTAATAGACATATTCCACTAAAGTATCCGGGCATGAGACACCTAATGAATAGAACCAGACTTGCGATTGCATTGAAACGATCAGCTTGGAACAGGTGCCGATTAGAACAAATTGAACTTGCGTTTGTTGAGAGTGTTGTGGGGCACAATCGTATCACGGCTGTTATCGATTTTGTTATCAACGCGGTTTTGCCCAAAAACCGGAGGTTAATTCCAAGTGTTTCTACAGCGAATTTGCAACACACACTAAGATTGGAGCTGGCATTTCACAACTGCAAACCTCTGGTGGACTTATTAATACAAATACAGAGGCAGCCAACACACTCGGTAGATAGCACATAAGTGTGCATAACTATAAACTGCGAGCAAATTTTGAGCACAGATAATTGATTGATTGATTGATTGATTGATTGAAATACCCCACATTTCGGTGTCACAATTCGGAGTCTAATTAGAGAACCTACTAACTCACAAATCAAACGGTCCAGAATTGATATCGCCTGTCATTTCGAAAAGCTGCGTCATGGAATTAACAGAACCGCTTACAGCATTTTTCAATTGTTCCACATCAACCGATATTTTACCGAAAGCCTGAAAACAGTTCATAATCACGCCTATCTTCAAAGGTGGGTGCATTGACAGTCAAGCAGACCGTCAACCAGTAGCGTTGCTTTCAATGAACTCTAAAGTAATACAGAGGTTACTAGATGTCTCTTTTCGGACAAAATTTGCAAACCCCCAGCTCATCATCAAGCAACAACATGGCTTTCTTAGGGGATACTCATGAGTCACGAGTCTGTAGATTTCTCGTAACGTTTGGACGAAGATTGCAGACGCAAGATTAGCCAGAGACGTAGCTTGTCTTGACTTTTCCAAAGCCTTTGAAAGGGTCGATCGTTCCATCTTACTGTAGAAGCTGAAGAGTTATCGCCTCGATGAGCGCTTATTCACCTGGCTAGATGAGTATGTGACTGAACGTAAGTTCAACAAGAAGGTGAATGGACAGCTATCAGAGTGGATCCCAACCAACATCGGCGTTCCATAAGGATCAGTTTTAGGAACCCTGTTAGTCATTGTTTCGATCTTAAACTACCCAATGTAGTCAAACCACCGATGTTATCCTATGCCGATTACCTTAAACCATGGCGAGTTTTAGACAGCCCGTAAGATGCAATAACCTTACAGAACGATCTGAACCATCAAAATCAGTGGTCAATAGGAAATGACGTGCTGTTCAATGTCAACAAATGCAGTCATGAACATTTGCCACCAAATTTGTGCCGACTACTGCTGTGACCCAAGAACGCGGATGGCACAAGGGTCATTTATTCCACAACCCAACACATGGGTTAAGCATTTAGACAAGACCTGAAACAAAACCACTCATTTGCACGCTGTATTTGGCCCCAGACCGTCTCGGCTGCCGCAGACGTCAATGCTCATTTCCAGTAATTAGCAGGGACCACTATGGGCAATGCTGCACTCTGATTTTCTTTCCTGCAATTTTCCTGCGGCTTGTACGATGTCAAAACATATGCTCTGGTCCTACTACTGAATAGCCGTGGTATGAGTAGTATGTTACGATCGCTCAACTTCACTACTAACTTGGCGACACAAAGCTACTTGTGCCAGTATGCCAACGCGAATTAAGAACCATAAGGGCACACAGTATAAGTCTGTCCACAAATGGTGAAGCCATCTCTAAAAACGTACAAATTAGCCTGAACTTAGTAGGAAAAAGATGTGAAACAATCAGTCCTGAAGTGTTCACTAGTATACGTACCTGTACGATCCGCTGACATATGGAAACAAAATTTCAGATTTGTCACTGAAATCTGAAGCAGGTTTGCCTCGTATGAATTTGAATAAAGCTAGAACTGTTAGGTAAAATGCATGTTCAAGCAACATTTCGTTCATCTTTGTCAATTGCATACACAATATAACAAACAACTAGATGAAGAATTGGGTGCGTACAGACAAAATGGTAGATGTCTAGCTAGCAATCATGGCTGGATTCCAGGGTTGCATATGACGTCGGATGTAGAGAACTGAAATCGTTGACGAAGGGGTTGGTCATTGTAGATCGGGTTCGTCTCTCGGACTAGGGGCCCTCGCGACTCACAGAGTCAGCGGCTTGAAACGTTGGGTGAGATGGCGGCTAGCCGACCTCAGTGGCGTGAATGTTGTCGTTGTTTAGTCAAGTTGACTGTGAAGTGAGTGGATTTAATGACGGGGGGCATTGAAAGCCGTAAGGAAGCTTTCACTTTCACCTACAGCTTGGTTTTTAATTTGCAAGGTGTAGGCGCCTTGATGCTGAACGTTTGATTATAGAAGAAGCTATTGTTTAGTGGTTAGGTCCCCTCTCCTTCCCTTTTTTCTTCTCTCTTTCTATACAGGGTTTGCTTTCTCTTTTCCTCCGTGGTTGTGTGGCAGTTAAGCATCAGTGTGAACCACTGATGTATTGCTGTCTATGATGATGATGACGTCGGAATATTTGAGTTCTTCTTAACTTACGGAGAAACGAGATAGGCAGTGAAATAGAAGGGATGCGGACAAGTAAGAGACAGATGAATAAGTAAGTCAAATGTCGTACATAAACTAAACCGATTAGCAAGTGAAGTAAACAGTCAGTTCAGTCAATCAGTTCGTATTGGATTCACATGAGCAGACTAAAGGCAAGGGTAATATGAACAGTGGGAAAGTGTGGAAATAACAACTAGAGTTCGACAATGAAGAGATTGAGGCTTAGAATAAAAATTTCCCTCAGTGATCGGTTCCTGAACAGTGTATTACCAAGGTAGTGCTTAGTTCATTACCGTCTGCTACTGGACACATAAAGATGGTTTGTTAGGGTGTACGGTTAGCAGCTCGGAAAAGACTAAAACGCGTTTGTCAACAGTTTGACAAACAGCATGGAAAGCCCTCAAGGGGTTTACTGTGTGACCAGATTCGCGCAAGCGTTTTGTCATGGCAATCTTAGCCGTCCCAATTTTGGTATCCAGAAACCACGGTGGACTGTGCTCAGAGATTCGAGTGCGTAGTGCCCTCACTATACAACCTACTTACTGCAATCCGAATGTACAACTAACTTCTTCAAGAGTCTAGATTAACTGTAGTATCTTGTCTGTACGCACGCATTCCTTTATCTGTACGATTATCATTTCTTCTTTGTAATTGGTAAAAAAGAACGAAATTTTGTTCGATCATACATCTTGCGTATTTATTTTGGCCTTATTCAAACCTATTCAAATTTGTTTGTAACAGGTCAGCAGAATTTTTGAGGACCGGAAGTATCCCCTACTCAGAAAGACTAGATTGTTTAGGTCAGTTCTCGATAAAATACCGACATCTCAGTGAAGAACTAGTGTAGTGAGGATGAGCGATCGTGCTATACTACTCACACCACTGCTATTCAGTAGTAGGACGTCGGAGTAAACGCAGGAAAATGCAAGAAGAAACATCGGAGTGCAGCATCGCACAAAATAGTCCCTGCTACGTAAAGGAACTGAGAATTGGCGTCTGTGGCAACCGAGACGGTCTGGGCCGAGTACCGTATACAAATGAGTGGTTTTGTTTGTTGTCCTGTTTAAGCGCTTAACGCATGTGTTACTTTCTTGAATAAATAACCCTTGTGCCATCTGCATTCTTGGCTCACAACACTAGTTCTTACCCGAAAATTTGTAAACAGAACTCAAAAACAGTAAACTTTATTACATATTGTCCGAAAAATTTCGCTGCTTCTCATCAGGTACATACTACGCAGTGTTGATTTATACGAAAAAAGATCAAAAAAACGTTGGTGAGAATGAATGCATCAATACAACTACCTGTAACATACTGCACACGTCAGGTCATCCACTAACGCATCTAGTTCCTTTGAACACATGGTTGAAAAGGTAAGTAGCCTTGTCGCTGAATTCGAGTAATGAAATAGGCAGGTTATTTTACACACAGGACTGCTTCAATATGTAGAGTTGTTCATATTGAAACACACTGTCCAATTCTGTGATCACGTGAAAGACAACCTGCAGTACAAATTTTCTATTCGTTATTCTAACCGAGTCTCATAGGCCATAAACAGCTCATGTCTGACTGAATATTGTTTCGGTGTGTTCTGGCTCTCGTTCCTCAGATGATTGTAGCCAACAGCTTAATTGATCTTATCTTTAATTCAATTCTGTTATCTTTTTCTTCATACTTATAAACCGTCAGACGCATTTTTCTCACTGATTAGCATAGAAATAAGAAAGCACAAGCCAAGGACTTTCTGCCTTCTATGACAGCCTGTGAAATTATGAACCTATATAATAAGGTCAGCCTAGTAACTCCCGAGTGGTTACTGATGGTTTCACTAGTTACGTATACTTCAGTAGATAATTTGTAGCATCACCGTCTGAACTTATTCATCAAGGCACCATATATAAAACTGCTATTTAAACACACACGTTTCCAGTAGACCACATAAATAACTCGTCTGGCTGACAAATGTCACAACGCAAATTAACTACCTAGTAACCGGGTTTAGACCACCAGACTTTCCAACAGATCTGTATGAACGGAAGTTCAAGACAGACAATCAGCGTAACACAGACCCGGAACACAACCATGAAAACATCAATAGATCTACACAACCATTGATAACAATCAGATTTTCAAAAAACTTGTTTGATGACTTCTGTTATTTTAACTGGGACAGAAGTCCTAATCATGCAGTCATCGATTGAAGTCGACAGGATGGTCACCCTGACAACTCACGAGGATATCGAACAATATGTGCATTACTCAAAAATGCGTGCAACTGGGCGTGTGCATACGTTAGTTCACTCATGCTTTATGTATGGTCAATGACAAACTGTTCAGCACGGTTGGCTCTTGAAAGTGTAGTCGAAGTTCGAATCTCGAGAGCGACGATGATACGCACTAATGAGGAATCGTAACAATAACGAAACCCGAGTATAGAGCACCCATTCAAATGGGGTTGATTGGAATTCCTATGGGAATGTGAGAGCTGGGCTCACTTATGAGTGATGTTTAATTTATACCAACCTGAATCCTCTTTTGCTTATCAATAAACATCCAAATTCTTTGGTGTATGTCATGAGTAAATTCGCGCCGTCCTGTTCCAATCCGTACGAATGCCATACTACGAAAATACACTCAACATCCCTGCATGTCGATTCCGTCATCTGTCACATCTTACAAAATGTTTCCACGTTTAGCTTACACCAAAACTCACCCAATGAAGTTACCTGCATTCCGCAGAAGTAATGTACAGCAAATTGAAAATTACCTCATTTTAAAAGGTTCTCACTTCCCCCTCCGACATGCGTACAAGTTCGCTATGCTGACAATTGCAATAAGTGGTACTTGGCCTATGGCTGGCGAACACACGTGGCTTAATCTCGCTCAATCAAACGCCTTGACAGTGACACGCCACCTTCCCGCGCACAGGATGTCTACACGAACATGTATACAGGACATCCTTCGAAGTGGGTTTGAGAGACCTTGTAATGTCAACATTCGTGGTCTTAATCTTAGTGTAATCGAAACCTACAGCTGGGCACGTACAGAGAATGAAATGTACACACAGGTATCTGCAAAGCTTGAAAAGTCCTCATCAGTAGTCTGAAATGAAAGTACCGATTCGCAATCGATTTTGGAAGCGTCAGCGCCTACTGACTGAGCGGTACTGTACAGGACAGTTGGTGAATGAACATCAGTCCCACAGACTGCATGCTGCGCCTTTAGCTAAGCTAATTTTGATCAGTACGAAAATGTACTGACATGTTATCTCGATAATTCTCTGATTATTAGGGGTTGACTATTTCCACCACTGAGCAGTTGATTAGGAAGATGTGGATAAAACTGAATTGGTTTGTTGGATTTCATGGAGTCTGACCTTACAAAGGCCTGTGTGGAGTTTAAACGACGATATGCTGAAAAAGGACAACTGTGCATGTCACTGGCAAAAATGATGCTTCTCTTCGAAAGGAGTTGACCAAAGTGTCTATGGAAATGTGACAGCTGCGATCAATTTGTTGTGCGTACTTCTCCCATCAACCAGGCTCGATTAAATAAGCCTTCTCACCTGAAATCCAATGAAACTTTTTCTGTTCTCCTGCTTGTTATCGGGCCCTCCATGTAGTCGTGTTGCGAGCGGACGACTGATTCATACCTTGTTGCCTGACACAGAAATGCCCGAACTGAGCAAAATATGATGGGTGGGACTTTGTGTACTGGTTGTAGAAGTTTTTGGAGTTTATCACACAAAAACTCAGCACGACCAAAGCTGTTTTGCTGACATTCATATGCTCCATCTTTCATGCTTACCACTTGGGAGGTTGCGCGTTTTCTAGCTATTTTTGTTATCATCATGCTAACCTAAATGACTTACACCGAAAGTTTGTGATTCCTTTTCCTCACAACTTTTATAGTTTGTGATTCCGTCGACATGTCTCTTAGTGTTCACTTCATGTTGAACAGTGAATATGGCAGAACAATCAATAACTCCATGAACATGAAGTTATACCACACTGGGGCAGTTAAATTTGTATTAGGCAAAGGCTGTAGGTCAATCTCAAGGATTTTGTTATCCAACTCGAACAGAAGGTTTGTCGATATGATATGTATGATGTTGGTTAAATCACTTTTCATAAGTGTCAAAGAGCGACTCGATATGCAACAAAAAGACATCAATTATCGTCTCCATGCTAGGCCTGATATCACTCGTTACACATGGACAACCGAATTATTCAGTACAAGTTTTTCAGACTCTACTGCGAAGATACACGTCTGTAAGTGTAGAATATCAGTTTATTTATGGTTACATTCACACATTCTCATGCAATATCTTCTATGTAACTGTCCACTTTTGTGTCTTTGTTTAATACTAACTGATTTTATTCGACTACATGGCTTAAAGATTATGGTTAGTAATACTATAAGTTGACATTGCGCCCCAATACTATATGACTGATTATCAGTTATCGCCTTAAAAACACAGGTGAAATCAACAGAATAACAATATAGACACGTTATGTTTGGCCGTTCTGGGGATATAAATTTTCCAGTCGGTCTGATGGTTCAAAATAAGGTTCAATTTCTTTGGTAACGCTATATTAAAATCTCAAATTTATTTAACCCAGGTAAAATTTTAATAAAACATATACTACTAGTGAATGGTATCGATGATATTCTTTATCAAAAATAGCACATACACAAATGTAACACCGTTCTGATTGCTTGAGAGGTGAGACATATTAGGTGGTTGAGTGCATGTACCTGAGATTGGTGGCTTCTTCGGGAGTTTTATGTTCGAACCATCTTTGACCAGACAGTCCAGTATTGACTCTAAATTAAGTAATTTATCTTTTCCGAATTTCTCGTGAAGTGGGACGACATCCAGACCATCAAGTACAGTCAAGGAATCAGATAATGCAGTCGATTTTGCATTAGATATTGGAACATAGTTGGTGAGTTTTACAATCCAAAGTGTATAGCTTAGAAGCATACAACCCCAAAGTTGATGTGATGACCGACTTAAATTGGTTGCTGTCTTTGGTCTGCACTAGCCAATAGCCTGATACCGTATCAAACGTGCTGATATACGAATCTCCGTCACATGTATCACAGAGATCGTTGATTTCTGTAAAGGAAAACAACTTTTGTTGCTTGAATGAGGTTTCTGTAACTGACACGTAAACGAAACTCACCATCCATTTGTTTTCGTTAAAACTATTAAAGCAGTCTACGGAGAATTCTGGAGTTGAGGTGCATTATTCTGAAGTATATAGTCGATCATCCTGACATAGGTTGACCTGGAGGTGTGTAGATATCCTTATTGAAAGTGCTTTGTTTAGTAGTGCATGCGCCTAATTAATTCCATGCTTTATAAAATTAATGCAATCTAGTTTCAACCCTATCTCAAACGAATGCGTACAACCGACTTCTTTTTATAGCTTTCGGACGATTTGCTGTCCGTGAATTGTCAGGATCACCACTCATTGGACGCATCTCGCTGATTTGCCAGCTTAGTTCGGACGATGCTGTGTGCCGCTTTAAATATAATGGGGAATAGAAGGTTTGAACTCACTATGAAACTGTGCTCAACTATTGGGACTGGTAAAACGATTCTGCCATTTGTCAGAACTTGATCACCATTGGCTGTAAAACCTCGGTGATAATGCGGTTTCCGTCTGCAACCCGAGAGTCGAAGCGTTGTACATACAATGATTATGCTAAGTGATACCCCCAGTATCACTGGAAGATATGAATGTTACTCCACAGAGTAATATCAGTTTCTTGAGTGCAGTCAGTGACTGAGAATTGTCTTTGAGAGAGGAAAAGTAAACAACTGGGAAGCTCACTTTATACGGTGTACTGTCTAACAATCCCGTCGTTGTTTCGGTAGGTCCAACAGTTTTCCCTAAATCCGTGACTGCGTGTTCGCCGTTGGACTAACTTTGGTGCCTATCCTACCGAGGGCACCTCGGCTCCGAATGTGTGTCCGACGTTACCCTGTGCTGGGAGGGGTCAGTCCTATAGGCTGACGTTCGTAAAATAGAGCAATACTGTGCTGATTGCATGACGGTTGCTTGCGTCTTCCTCAGATATTTAAAGAGCTGAAGTTTGGAGTCTGTAGCACTGATTAGGTGCAAACAGAATTTTCTCTTTTGATTGTTTGGAAGGGCTTCCACTACCCGTTGTTTCTGGATTTACTCCTTGACTCTCCTGGGGGTTTTCTTTCATAAGCCGTTCATCAAGGCGCTGAAGTTCGTGAACAATTGACCAGACGGTTTCCTATTCGGACAGCTTCTAGGCGTGAAATTGTTGACAGTAGTCCGATAGATATGTGGAGAAATCCAGCAGCGCCGAAGATTTCCAAATGTTTCAGTCGACGCAGGAGTATTCAGTTTTCTGGTTTTGATAACAACAACGAAGACTTTCCCGCCTAGGAGGTACAACATCAAGTCGATACAGAGATCTGGCGGGAAGTTGTGGAACTACCTGAGTGTTAGTTTTCCATATGGGAATTATGCTCATCAGGAATATATTTCTCACATGGTAGAATCAAATCGTGTACCGTGCTAAGTTACAGTTAATTGCCAATCTGTCTAGGAGTAAGGGTACGTAATTCTCTTTTGGGAGATCTCTTCGTTGGGTTCGACCGGGAGAAAATCTCTTGGACTGTGAAGGTGACACCTACGCTCCTGTCATTGTGGGGGTAATGACCAGTTTATTCAGAACGGTGGTTGAAATGTATAGGATGCTCTCGTAGTTTGCGACGTTGGATGAGCTCGGAAGTCACAAATCATCTTCAATCGATTTTTTGTAGGCCTTGATACTCCAGCTCCTGGGCAGGGTAGCCACTTGTCAGCTCACAAACAAAAGGCTGGGATTGTATTTATAAGTATATTACGCAAAATACGACGACACGAAACTATTCAAAAAGGTAATTATACAGAAATAGGACAAAGTTATGATAGCGTACAATTGTCCTCCTTTCTCAGTCATCTTTTCGTTAGTCCGGGGTGTTTGTGTACAGCACTGGCTTAACCATTTGGAAGGTAATTAAAAATGTCGTATGGAAAGTCCAGTCCAGATTCAATCCATGCACTCCCAAAACTGGTTTCTGTTGCGATTTACACCTATCATCGTTTCGGTTGAAGACAAAATTCAATGTCACTAATAGGGTGGTTGGCGATCAACCATTTACCACAGACTGGTAGTCG
This sequence comes from Paragonimus skrjabini miyazakii, assembly GCA_014338405.1. Taxonomy (NCBI): domain Eukaryota; kingdom Metazoa; phylum Platyhelminthes; class Trematoda; order Plagiorchiida; family Troglotrematidae; genus Paragonimus; species Paragonimus skrjabini miyazakii. The sequence goes on along the minus strand of JTDE01014749.1, from coordinate 7,460 downwards.
TGTGGATGGATTTGCTCGGTCCTTTGATGGCATATTTCTCCACTCACCTGCTCATGATGTTTTAATGCATGGCGCTTGGTTTATTGGTCGCTGTGGTTTGCCAGTCAACGGTCCATCGATGAGTACCTCTCAAAACCAGTTTAACGATGTAATGCTTCCGTTATTAATTTTCTAGTTCGTTGAGTATTCGAGATGATTAATGATTAACTGAAAGAGATGAACAAATAGTTTCTGTTATTGTAACTTTAGTTAAAGATAAGTGGAACAGGCAAAATACCAACAGTTATTCGGGGGTTAATCTGTTGAGGTGTGCAAGAAAAGTTTTAGTTAAGAATCTTGCACAATAGACTCAACGAGGAACTCTTGGATATGAGTGTTCTTGAGGAGTGACGTGGAATACTGATCAGTCGTATTACTACTGACTTGGTTTTTCTTCTCTCGTCAGTTGCGGGAAACTTTCTACGAGCGCAATCAGTCATCGCGTACTCGATCTGTGGGCTTCAACAGGACATTTGCTACTATCAGCTAGAAAGCAGTGTTGGCAATGCTTGGCAAGCTTTACCATTCATATAAACCGTCAAGTTAATCAAAAACGTTATATGGCTGTATGAAGGCGAAGGTGCAATCGAGTGGAGCGACCTCTGTTGATTTCACTAGTGCCACCAATTTGAAACAGCGTTGCGTCTTAGCTCCAACCTCAACTAGTCCATATTTGACAGTATGGCTAACAGTTGCCCTTCATTATTTAGAGGATGGTGTTGACCGCACGGATAGTGTTCTACGTTTCGGCATCCCAAGCCGGTTATGCAATTCGACTATACGCATGCTGTTGTTTGTTGATGATGGTACGCTATTTGTATACGACAAAGATGAACAACAGTGACAGGCCGCGTCTTTCGCAACCATGGCGTCCAAATTTAGTTTAGATGTCTATATAAGTATGACATTTCCCTTCTTTTAGTTTACTCTGGGCAGAGGTGTTTTACCGACAATCGCACTTTGCATCAGCCGATACTTTTTTGGTGGTTACGCAGGATTCTGCTATTTTTGTGGCAATCTGTCCGTGAACGGCGAGTTGAGTGCTCGTTTGGCGGAGGCTAACACCGTTTTCGGATGTCATAAAAAACGTGGTTGTAGGAACCGCAGCCTGAAGATGGAAACCAAAAGGCTTGATTGCCGCGCGTCGGTACTGTCCACACTGTTGTACAGAAGTGAAACTTGGGCACTATTGCAACGGGATATGTGGTATCTGAGCCGCTTCCATCTGCACTGTCTGGAAGGCATCTCGAACATTCGACGGCCGTGCAAGATCATAAACACTGGTACTTCATCAAACAAACACGGACGAGACGGAACGCATGGTCACACTCAATCCTCTCCGTTGGCTGGAAAGTATATGTCAAATGACTGACGAATGGATTGGAAATCAGCTGTTATACAGGCATCTAAAGCAGGTAAGCGAAATTCTGATGGCTAGTAGCTGTGATACTGGAGTATTATCCAATTAAGAAAGCAAGTAAGTTACAGTATATATGTGAAGACCCAGCTTTGAACCGGACGGCCCGTAGGAAATACGATCATGACAGGCGTCAGAAGGTTTACTGAACGGCAGATATATGGCTGTGACTTCAATTTTACAGTACGCAAAGATACCACAAATGTCATGGGTCGTGGTGATGTGACCAGATGTTTTTGGAACGAATGCGTCCGTGAATACTCCGAGCTTCTCTGATTGGTAGACCATCACCGTACTCACAGCACACTGTCGATGAAGACACTGTGGGTAAGTTGGGTGAACGCAAGGTAAGTCGATTATGTGCGTTCCGTTCGTATCAACCGATTGTTGCTGGTAAACTACTTGCTCTTCCCAGAAACTTGGGACACGGTGGCCTTCAGTCATTCGTGTCTATCAACGATGTTGGCACGCCATTTGCTGAAGCTTTTGTTTGGTTTCTGGTTTTAAATTTAAATACTTGTGTTTTGGTAATATTGTACAAGGTTTGTTGCCATACAGTCCTCTACTGAGAATCGTCTTGCCTTATGCTTTCAGTATCTCACTTTCTAGCTTAGAACTTCTCACTGAAGTCTCTACGTTTTTATTTCCGAGAGATGAGGATCACACTTTTCCACTAGCCTACTCTCTGGCTAACAGGCATCAGCCGGCTGGACCACAAAGGTCTTCACTCATATGTCTCGTGGTTTTAGTCCTTCGGCTTTACCTGGATATATGGTATTTGTGAGTGGAACCACAAGTGGTGCAGCGCAAGCCAATGGTGATGCCGGTTACGCACACACACATCTTGACCTCGATCACTGCTACAGACTAATCTGAAGGCGGGTACCACTAACTAATATGGCCTCACATTCTGCTTTCATGCCGCATGGGCTGGTCTAGACACGGCTATATGCTGCAAGAAAACTCGTTGAACTGACAGCAAGTAGTAAACTAGTTTGAGCTCAATCTCACCCTCGAAGCATCAGACAGAAGAGGCAGAAGAAGTAGATACACGAGTAAAATTTCAGACGACAAGCACTTTTATTGCTGGTGATATGTAAAGCAATTGGTTAGACTGTGTGATTCGGCGAACCACCTCCTTTGAATGACAGTTTCCGGATCAATGGCGTCAGTGTAATAAGGACTCTCAGGATCGACTGTGATTGTGCCGTTGAGTTAGCAAAGCCAAAAACTTTAGTTTGTTGTGGTCAGCAAATTGCCTTTCTAGAAGCTTGGATAAGTCACCATAATGCAGAATATATATATATATATGCACGATTTGCATAGTTTCAGGCATTTTTGGGAGTAGTGATCCTAACCAGTTCGCTGGTAATTAACCATTGATACTGTTGTAAGGTAGCCTTGGAAGTTATGAAGAGCTTAATTGTCTATCACCTTCGAGATAGTCTGACCCATTTTATGACATTGTCTAACAACCAGGGAGGATTTCTAAAATGATTCACGTACGTAAATAGTTCAGTAACATGAGTCTCGTCTACAAGATGTAGTAACTGCTTGAGGATGATGAACAAATGCGAGTGATAACAGAATTTCAGCCGATGCTCTTTTTCGACAGAATTGATAAGTGTGATCCTCTGGAAAAGGTGTATTCCAACGGAACTGACCAACACCTTTCTCATGACTCAGTACGTACTGTGATGGTCAGTGGCTTAGTATCTGATTGACATGATGTTCCCCAGGATTTCATTATAGTGGCATTACGCTGTATCCTCCTTGTGCCAGGAACGTCAGAACTTGTCAATTCTCTACTGCCACTGCGGGTTGATGATATCGAAGCTCAGGTCATGTTAGACAGGAATAAAGAAAGTGAGAAGCTTCTGGGAGATTTGGTTACATGCATTTCTGGATTCTGAGAATGAGATTCACTGCAGTACACTTATGTGCTATGTAATCCATTTTCGTCCTTCATCGTATACGAAACATCATCTTGAAAATAAAAAGTTTGTTAGTACCACGCGTGGAAGAGACGTCGGAAAGATCTTCCCAAGCACCCCCAGTGTTTCTTCAAACCGAACAGTAAAGGACAAGAAATCTCACCTATCGCTTTGGCTATTATTCGAATGTCTGGGAAAGATGGCTGGGTCAATCTGACTAAGTAAGTCAACAATCGACTAGTAGACAGGCGCTTAGTTCGAGTGTGCACAAATAACGAATCCTATCGGTTACTATTGACAACGGTGCCATTTCGTTATTTTTCATGTAAATGTGACGTATTCTGTATACTGGGGGTTCTTACGATATATTTGCTCGACTCTACTCTTATCAGTGTTTACCTACCTTATCCGTAAAGATGATTCACAGTCCATTCATGCATTCTGAGTTGTTATTAAGTAAGCGTCCCCCTAGCTTTCGAGTAAGCGGCATTCCCGGCATATTTTGTTAAATATTTCAGCTTCTTATTCATACACGATAAGATGTGTCCATCGTGACATACCTGTGCTGACCCATTTGGATCCACATTGAATCCTTCACAAACCTCCACTCGCCGCGAAATATACTTGTGATTGGCACAGCTCACCACCCCCAGTGGTAGCGCTCTGATGCCTCAGCATCAAACGGGCAGTCGGACCTGTTGGCAACACTCATTCAGCATCCACGTAGGCTCAATATGGAGCATCCTAACTTGGTTTGTTGTAACAATTTTATCAGTCAACGAATTCAACTGCAAAGTTGATGCAAACATTTAAGCTAACCACCTACTCATCAGTAACCACCTGGCGTCCAACAAACCTTAGCCACTAGAGAGTTTCCGATTAATTAGAAGTAGTTTCACCCTTCTACCCTTATTTCTAGGTAGATGATTGTTCGCTGTATACTGAGGCGTCGTGATAATTCCAGCTTCCAAGAAAAGCGTTCGCAGGTCATCAATCGATACTTTTGGATTCACCAATTAGAATGACAACATTGCAACCAATCATAACTGTCTGGATTGCCTTGATGTTATTGGCCTAGCAAATGTCAGTAATGAGAACCCTCCGCGATTCACACCGTTGCACAACAATGTGATTGGCGCAGCGCTGTCTCATCCTATCTAGCAAACTGTTTTACTCACTGCTAGCTAGAGAAATGACTGTGGCTCAAAAATAACTTGTAGTTCTATCCACCGTTTCCGGTATTCCGTTTCTACTTCATCAAGGCTGGAATCGGCCCAAAGTTAGATAATTATTCGCCGTCATTTCAGCCAGTTCCAGTAAAATAGCTGTATTCGTCATATGCCTGACTAAGTGTAACTGGGTTTTTATAGTAGTCTGGAACACGAAATAATAACCGCACATCTATTTAGCTGAAACCTTGGGCTGGTTTCTGAGCAGTAGCAACAACACAGAAAGTGAGCCAACAAAATTGTAGTGTGATCTGTATTATGTATAGCGTAAATATTTATACAGTTAAAAAAGTGATAACACCTCATTTTAAATGACAGTCTGGGGTGTTGTAGTGATGACGTTACTTTTTATTTAGAGGTTCAGAATTTCTTGTCTGCACCGACTCAATCGCAGACACTTCTTAAGTAACTGAATTCACATATGAAACAGAATCAGAAACGGAATTTTTAGTGGCATATTGTATATCCTTAGTACCGGATAAGTTGTATACATTCTGACCAACATGTCTGTGCTGAACAGAACCACTGGCCGAATCTAGGATTTGTCATATGCGAGCGTCGAGATTGTTGAGCACTATTTCATTGGAAGGTCGAAGTTCAGCTGATTCTAACTTAAGCATGTTAGTTGGACTTTCTCCTGTTGATCATATGTTGCATTTTTCTATTGCCTCAAAAAAACCAACACCTTTATCGAGTTCCGCAAAGGTGGTTGCACTAAAGGATACTATAGTGCGTTAAAAGGACTGTCGTTGTCGGTAACCATTACACAGCGAACTCGTTCTCAGTTGAAAGTCCTCCGAAATGCAGTAGTTGTAAAATCAGTGCATGGTAAAATCGTTACAGTACACCATTAACCAACATGAGTAGGAGTCACGTATGATCAATGGACCATCATAATTCGTATATAATCGCTGCCAAACTTTACATGACATCGGCCATGGAACCCACTTGGATGACTTGAAATGACTTATCTGTACACAAGTAACAACCACGTGCCGTTCGAGCAATATCTACGGTAATCTCCAGTCATCAACATGTATCATATGCCAATGACTTTATAATTCCAATATCAAATCAATATCAATCAATATCAAAATTACTGAACGAAGTCTAGAAGGTACAATAATTCTACCGTTCAAACTTACAATACCGTCGAGAGTAACTAAGGTCTCTTCGTGACGAGTATAATGTCCCGGAAAATTGCGTTTCGTACTTACGTTCCATGCTTTACCTGAAGCCGAAATAACAGGATGAAAATATTTTCTCGTATCGGAACTCATATCCACTGGATGTATTGGTAACGGTTGAACTAAAAGATAATCAGAATTTTCAGTCTCAAAATATTTAACGGGCAATGGAAAAGAAAGCTTATAAAACCTTCAAGCACTCATGACCACTAATATGTGGACCAGAATTTGTGACATAAATTGGACATGTATAAATATCGGATTGTGTATTTATGAATGAATGTTTGTATTGGCCAAGAATAGATGAAGCATGCCTAATAATACACTTAACAGATATATCAGTGAACTTTAAGGCAACAGAAGTTTTAAGTCTCTTCAACTGAAATGATAATTTTTTAAAAAACATCACCGGGAAGAATAACAAGGGAATGCTTGGGACCGCCGTTACCAGTAAATAATTGTGTGATATGACGCGTAAAATCAGTAAAATTAATTTACAACAGGAGTAATGAATTTAAAGTTAGATGAAAGACTCCGCTCTTCTTAAAATGTGTGAATTATACAAGTTTTCAAACTACAAGTGGTGACATGAATGTGGCTCATCTTACCACATTTATGGCATTTGACATTTCAGGACAGACATGTAAATCCAGAATGTTTATGACCAAATGATTTATAATTATCCCAGTGTTGGATAGAGTTTGCGTTAGAATGATGTGGTTCAGCTACTACATTTCTTTGTCAAGTTGTCTTTTTAAACTATTGCTGTTGTTTATGTGCCTGCTTCCCAACAACGTTAGCATTACATAACACATCTGAAGACTAGAGACATTGATTCCTGCAATTAATCGTTCTGGTAGTTGAATCTTTATTCGATTACCGAAATTACATTTTGTACCTTGAGTTTGAAGTTAAATGACAGACGTATAAATATCTTGATTTTCTTTCCTCATTAACTCATGAAACTGAGCTTTTTCCGCAGCATCAAAGTTGACTGGTTGAACACGATTCGACAGCAGATGCTTTGAAAAAGTGTATGGAAGTGAAACAGGAGAATCGGGGGATGTTAGGTATTTTTACTCAAAACTTACGTATCCTTGCCAATAAACATGAGAAAATGTGGTGTTTGCTTCTCTTCCTTCATATCTTTCCACCTAATACACAAACTTTCAAAGTGTTCCGAGTAATCTTAAATATTCCATGAACTTAAGTGAATGTTTAGATTCTCCAAAGTGTAAAAATCCATCATGAGAAATCTACTGAACGTGATGCCAGAGACAGTAGTTGGAAGTGCCCAATAGTAATCGCAAACGCACTTGGCTGAAACCTATGACTGGCTTCTAAACAACAGTGATAACACAGAAAGTGAGACAATGAAACTGTAACAGTTAAACAATAGTATCACAATGTTCAGCTACGAATTACAACCACTACTGTTTTAGTTTCCATTTCAAAAAATCTTCCAGTAATTTAGTACCACTGCAATTGCCAGACCCCGCAGACATACTATCTCATAAAATAAATGGTTTTTTCTCAACTTTTTCCTAGCCGCATAGTGTGAGGGATTTTCAGGCAGGAAGTACGAGCATTCCAGCTCTCGGCCGAATACCCCAACGCAGGGGGGAGGTGCGTTCAAACACCCACGGTGAGCGGA
>JTDE01014748.1:0-24076 GCA_014338405.1 Paragonimus skrjabini miyazakii | reverse complement strand
TGTATCTATTGGATACTACATTTGGTGTAGTGGGATTCTAAATCGAAGCAATTTATCGAACTATTGTGAGTCAATCGTTTCCATTTTTATCACCTTTTTGATCTTGTGTTCATACCTGAATTTTGTATAGTGTTTAGATCCACTACAACAGGAATGTTTGATACTTATCACCTCCACGAGACCAGTTAATTCATTGTCACTTGCACTTGGCTGTCGGTAGATGCATCCTATATGTAGACTGCGAGAGCCTGTGGAGACTACTAATCACAACGAGTCTTCGATTTTATAAAGACTAGGTTCGTCATGTAAAAGTGCGAAAAATTCGCTCATTTAGGTAAATACTGCATCCACCGCCACGTCCTGTGAGACGATTCCTACGGAACATGATATAGTATGATGCTTAATTTTGTGTCTGGAGTGTCACAGGAGCACCACGTCTCAGTGGCGAGAATGATATGAGGATTAGACAAGAAGACAAAAGATCTAAAGATGTGTTTCTTACCAAGGATCTTACGTTGGCTGCTCCGTCAGATGGACTTTTACCCTGAACATCATAATGAACAAACACACATGAGAAACTCTTTTTTGAATAGTTTGGGGTATATGCCAATTGGCATCTTCAATTCCGCTGAATGTCATGTTAAGAATATTTTTCAGCGCGGCGATAGATAATTGGCATTTTGTATATCAAATGATGACTGACTGAAAAATATGCTTTCCAGTGAACGGCAAGCAACTGGGGATAATCTGTTCTCGCGCGATATATTGTACGAACGCCACGCGACCTCGACAGAGTTAGGAGCGATGTAGTAGGGTGAACAGAAGTTACTTCTGAAGGTTCTTTGTGGCAGAATGGGAAATAATACCTACTTTTATGTCGTCACATATGTATTAAAAGTGGAAAAGTTCATATGATAATGTCATCTGCAATCACTTCTATAAACCACATCTCGTCGATTATTACCTACCTGGAATTCCACAGAAGGGAGAAGTGTGAACTTCGTATAGATAAGAAAACACGAAACGTTGTAATACGTGTTTCACTGTAAAATATGTTAGTACGCTTTTTGAAATACAAGACCACAGGGTATGGCTTTATATTTCCATCTCGACGATAGCCTCGGAACCCCACAAATCTGAACGTCTTCCGGCTAGTGTATCATGTATTCCTCCCAGAAAATGGCGGTGAACGCAATTATATTAATCTTAAAATGGGCTCATGTCTATAACGGGCTGTTTTCCTGAAGGCGATGGCAAATTTATTCATTACCAAACTAGTATCTGTGGCACTTGTAGTGTTGCTCACCTGCAATGGATGAACTATAAGAGTAGTTTCTGAAATTTCGATTTTAGTATTTCAAACACTATTGAAAATTTGAGATTCATTCCGAAATGACCGTTTTCTATTTGGAACGACCATCTTGTCTGCTACCTGCAAAAGCCAGAATTACCGGTAACGTTTTAGTGATGGAGTAATAAGCACAAGCTGGACAATAGCCATACACACTGATCCTTTTTATGGCCAAGCTAGACAACGACTGAGTCCGTTTGTGCGCGGTGTGCTACGAAGATGCTGCCAGAATCGCCACCAGGAGACATTCACAAACACTTATCGTCGCTGATGGAAGGACGCCACACCATTGACCATTGCTTAACTGCAACGAGGTCAGCATGTAATGTGTTGCCATCATGAGAGCTCCAGATTTTCCAGTCCTCCGCACAGAGTGGAGAGTGGCTGGAAATCCTCTCCGGCAAATCACTGAGATAAATTAAAAACAGTAGTGGGCCAAAAACAGATCTTTGTGGTTCACCCGTTGAGATAAACGCAGGGCAGAAGTGACTACAGTGAGCTTTAACACGAAAGGTCCTATCACTAATGAATAAAACGACTAAGTTGTGAATATTTATAGTGAAAATCTCCTCGGTTTGCCGTTTATCCAAACCCCGTTGCAATGGATCTAACAGAGAGCCAATTCAAACGTCGCGTCAAAGTCACTTTACTGTGCAATCGCAACCAGCAAGCGCGCACGGGTTGAATTTGAATTGTGTAACAAGGCGTGCTGCTGTGTTGTCGAGGCCGTTTTAGCGTTCTTTTGTGTAAATAGTGTGCGCGGCTTACTGGGCCTTTGACTTATGCTTGTTCGTGTTGTTTCCGTTTCCAAGATTGTTGCTGGAACCCCCTAATTAGGAAGAACGCTATCCCCCAGTATCTTTATGTTGCTGCAAAGTTGGTCCGTACGTTTGACGAACAACCAGAGTGCAAACGGCCGGCTTGCATGTAACAACACCACATCAGGATTGGACGAATGGTTTCCAGAGTTACACCTACCGTCATGTGACAGTACGATCAGTCAGTCATGAACTGTGACTTCACTACTAGTGTGGTACATCTCTAAATTCAGTTTCTTGTCTCATGAGTAGGGAATGCTAATTGCAACTAGTACGATGTCTTTTCTCTATTGCTTGTACGGGAGGTTTCAATTCTAGTGCGATTTCTAGAATTTTTGAAATTACTAATTTTGAGTATTACATTGTCACATCTGATGTCGTATGCTTCCGTATTCAGTAGGAGTGGGACGTGCGGTTCTCGGTCAAACGCTTTTGCGAAGTCAAAGAAAAGGGCGTTTGATATAAGAGCAAGATCTCTAGCATCCGTTAAGCTGTCTATAAAGCGCAGTATGTTCGCTACGCAAAACCTTTTTGGTGAGGGGCCCAGCTGTGGTATTGAGATGAGGGTATTGTCTAAAAGGTGCACTGAGCAGGTTCGTTTAGAGAGAATCTCGAAGATTTTGCGCGGAACAGTCGTTGGGCTGACTGATCGATCACTGACAGGAAAGTGCCGATCATTCGACTTTTAAACAGGGTTGGCGGCAGTCTCTTTCTATTCCTTGGGAAAGATACTAGCAACGCCTTTCAAACGTTCCGTATCACGATGCGTATAATCATATAACCAGGCGTAATAATGCCGGAACTTGAAAAACAGGTATTGCATCTGGGCTGAGAAAGAAAATGATTGCCAAAGCAAACTTTGAAACTGAAAACGGAGTTGGCGGAGAATAATTATTCAGCAGTAAAGACGCAGCCTTTTCTTCCTGTATGTATGTAATGCACGGAAGGCTAATCTTTCAATTCAAACCGCAGGAGTTGGTGGCTGTGGTAAAAACTCGTCAGCCTTCTTGAATACGTAGTTCGTACGATATTTCTGCGGTGCAACAGTTTGGGACACAAAATATTTGCTTCTAGTAACAGACTAGAAAACGTTCAAACCTAAAATAGCATGTAGAGGCTAAAGTTGATGCGGTAGTCTTAGATAACATGAAAGTAGAGCCATCAGCGCATTGAGTTACTGAACTATAATGAAGAAAGTGCATTCCATGCCTCGAAGATTAACGGTGAGAAAGAACTATGTGTACACTCCAGTCTATCATGTTGTATCTCAAAATTAGGTGGGTGTACCGGCGACCCGTTCGTCGTGGCCCTTTTATGCGGCGATCTGCACGAACCGCCAAGCAGTTTGACAAAGAAGAAGGTGATGACCGGCCCACTTATAATCAGAATGAAATCTAATGAATGGGTACGCAGTCCCATAAGACATATATTATAGGGCCTGTTTGTTAGCCCACGAGCGGCCTCGGTGTTACATCGATTAACATTTTCGAGAAATAACTTGTCGCTCTGAAGAAAGAGGCCAAATAACAATCCATTTTCGAGATGCACTCGACTTCTTATATGCACGGACTGTCACCGTAAATTTCCTGCAAACTATAGACCAATCGCCGTGGCGATTTTACATTTTGCCGGTAAGGTGTTCCAAGGTCGGGGGTGGTTAAAAACGACTGTTCAAGTCACGAAACCTAATTTCAGATTTCCATGAAATAATGAAATACAGAGCCGGGGGGAAAATGTACACATTTTATTGGGTGTTGCAGTTGTATTGCAATGAGAAAATGGGTTATACCTGCGAATAGCACATAGTTGCATTTCATATAAGACGGTGTAACGATGGACATGTCCCACTCTATCACAGACCACCTGCGTACTGTCTGATTTATTGTTCACTGAACAAGTTTCAGTGCAGCTTTTCATTTGCACTCAACCGAATTCTCACTGACCTGACAGCTAATGAGCCACTTTTAGGTTCGCTACTTCTCCGAAGACAATACAGATTCTCACGTGTATCATTCCCGCTACGATAGTTCGATTTTATTCCTGTGGGTACTCATGATTCTGGTGAATGTCTATCTGTATTTTTCCCAGCTGAAGAGTTCACTGATGGTTATCAGCAAGCTTTCCGATTTTCCCTTGCACGTTTCACAATTCCCCATTGGTCTTTCACTTGAAGGTGTTTTTCTTAGTGAGTTACTACTAGATGTTTGAATGCAGTTTGTCTGTCTCGATGCTGAAGAAGAGCCCCATCTAGGTGTCCTTCAACAAAACTGAAAAAGTTATGCGAAATGTCAACCGGCAGCGCCGAACATTGAACACAATTTTAGCAGCAGGGCTTGTAACTGGCGTTGTAAACGTGACGTATGAACGAAATGAGCAGTGTATATTCCGGCGGTAGTGCAGTCGTTCGGCGCTGTGATATAATTAACCTCAGACCACACTGAGGACCTGCAGTTTGGCAAATTTGGATGTCCTGGATGAACACTGCGGGAACTTGAAGTGGGAGGCGGACAGAAGAACAAATTGGAAGTCATACTTATAACCATCAGTGAATTCTGCAGCTGGGGAAAATACAGATAGACTCACCAGAATCATGAGTACTGTAGGATATTTTTGGAGGTCAAAATTCCCCTCAATTAACTCTGCCGCACCCTACCCTGTGAACCCATTTAACTAGACGCCCGTTATCGTTATTCACACAACCCGTGTCTAAAAGTACTAATTTCTCCAGCCTGCCTCCCTCAGTCATTGAACCTCATTCACCTGCCCACACATCCATTGTTGTCTGTCTGTCTCACCCTCCCCATTCATGTGAACACGGCCTTCCTATGGGCCGCCGTGAAACTGTCACTGACTAATCCGTCTGCCCGGAGGCCGGCTATTTAGACACACATTAGACCGATCTGATCGCATTTCGTCGGTTCGTCTTTGCCTGTCGGTCGCCTGTGTTTGTACTTGTCGTGTCTGTTGGACCCTTGACGGCCTATTGCGGCCAACTATTGTACCTTACCCCACGAACGCAAACGATTTGAGGTTTGTTTCTTGTAATTGATTATATTGTTTATGTCAATAGTACCACGGTTTCCAGCGACTTGACTTGATTCTGGTATTTGGCGTCGTTGGTTATACGTGCGTCACTCAACGTTAGTCGGAAGAACTTACAGTACTCAAACCTGCGTTCCCTCGGTCGTCGAGAGGAAATCTTGCCGTCGGTTTGGCCAGTGTATTGGAGTCGTTCAGTACTCAATTATGCATTTCCTCGGTCGTCGAGAAGACTTCGCGTCGTCAATTTGGTTCCGTACTGAAGTCGTTCAGTACCGCGGTTTGGCCAATTGATGAAGACGGTGTTTAGTGGACCGTCATTCTAATTGAATCTGCTACGTCACAGTCTCCGGCATTTCAGGAGCCCAAGGGTCGCTGTCCGATAATGTCAACCAGAAGAAAAACTGTCGTTCCGACAACTGCAGCTGAGGACAAAATCAAGCAAGCAACTGTCGATGTCTGTTCTTATTCTGGTTCTCATATTAGTAATAAGTCTATCAATAGGATGCGCTCACAACAGCAAATGATTGAGTCAAAGGAGAAGTACAATGATGAAGAGTTACAATTAGAACTACTAGAAGCTAAACTGAGACACAGGCGGGAGTTGTTGAAGATTAGAAAGGAAGTAGAATTAGCCAGAGTAGAAGAGGGAGACATCGGGTTCGAGCAAGCTAGTGACCTGTCGATCGATAATGCGTCACGAATAAAAGGTTATATCGATGATTGTCAAGCCCATGTTGAACAGAACTCGACGATTGAGCTGGCTGTAAATACTTCGCCAGATGCGAGAGCGACCGCTGTTAACAACGCCGTGGCGTCGGCTCTGCAACCCTGGTTAAGGGCCTAGAGCTCCCTCGGGTAGAGCTAGCCTATTTTGAGGGCAATCCCATAGAGTATTGGAAATTTATTCGACAATTCGAATTCTACGTGGAGAGTAAAGTAGCAGACGATGGCCAACGCCTACTTTATCTTCTGCACTATTGTAAGGGATGCGCAAAGGAAGCAATTAGCGAGTGCATTATGCTCCCACCCACCAGCGGTTTCGAGAGAGCTCGGAGGATTCTGGGCGAGCTTTTTGGCCAAACTCACCACGTCGCTCGATCGTTACTGGATAGACTATTAAACGAATCCAACGCAGTTGTCAACAGTTCAGACGCATTATCCGCCTTAGCCATCAAGATGAGAACTGTCACATTGCACTCACTGAAATGAACTACGCAGCCGACTTGAACTCGTTGAGCACTCTGAAAAAATTATCGCGCAATTTACACAGACCTCTGCGGTTTCAGTGGGCTGAGTTTGTCGATAAAATAACACTTGGCGGTAGGGAACCCGATTTTATCAACCTGTTCGAGTTCGTATCATCTCGAGCCAGAGTAGCTCGTAGCCGTTTCGGCCAACTGGCTAACCGAAATGAGAGAAGTTCCCGTGATGAAGAACGGCCATTTCACCGTAATACCCCTGCAAATAAACCTACACCACGTGGTTCCGTCTATGCCAGTCAATCTAAGGACGCAAGTTCGAAGACGATTAATTGTCCGCTCTGTAAAGGTGACCATGGTTTGAGTAACTGTCGTGATTTCATTGCTCTCAGTCTGCCAGAAAGGTGGGCCGTTGCTAAAGCGGAAAGAATCTGTTCCATGTGTCTTGGACCGGGCCACCGCATCTACGACTGCCGTACACGATTGAAGTGCAGTGTAGAAAACTGTGGGGCTGGGCACCATAGACTACTCCACAACAACAGACATCTACCTTCCGATTCGACAGAAGGTGTGACGCATGCTAATTGCGGATCTACCAATACCGCGCAGCGTGCAGTGATCTTGGGGATGATTCCCGTGAGGGTTGTCGGCCCGACCGAGGATGTTCTGACTTATGCCCTTCTAGACAATGGTTCGGACACCACATTGGTGAGTCAAGAGCTGATTGATCGGCTCAGTTTTACCGGAAACCCGTCCGAATTAAGAGTCGCCACAATCACCGGCTCGCAAGTGATTCCGGGAAATATGATCGCCTTAGAGATCCGCTCGCTTGACGGTGAGGAGGTAGTAGCAGTCGAACGTGCGTATTCCGTACCCAGTTTGCGGATGATGCCGCAAGTGAATGCAGTTCGAAAAGAAATCGGAAAATGGCCACACTTAAAGGGTGTCCCCTTTGACGAAATTCCGGACAAAAGGGTTAGTGTCCTCATCGGCAACGACGTGCCCGAGGCACATTGGATGCTAGATCAAAGACTAGGGGGCAGAAAACAGCCTTATGCAGTCAAAACGCTCTTAGGCTGGATGCTCTTGGGGCCGCTCGGGTCTTACGAGCGTAAACTGACTGCTGTCAACTGCCTCCAAAGGGTGGACGCATCCATCGCCGAGCAGATACAATGACTCAATAAAGCAGAGTTCGCTATTACTGAGAAATTCACGTGTTCTCAGTCGGTACGTCAATAGTACCACGGTTTCCAGCGACTTGACTTGATTCTGGCGTTTGGCGTCGTTGGTTATACGTGCGTCACTCATTGTTCGTCAGAAGAACGTACAAGTACCCATAGTAAGAAAATTGAACTATCATAGCGGGAATGATACACGTGAGAATCTGTATTGTCCTCGGAGAAGTAGCGAACCTAAAAGCGGGTCATTAGCTGTCAGGTCAGTGAGAATTCGGTTGCGTGCAAATGACAAGCCACGCTGAAATATGTTCGGTAAACAATGAATTTGACAGAAAGCAGGTTATCTATGATATACTGGGTCATATTATCCACTTTAACAGCATGTCGTATGAACCGTGGACAAAAACGGCTTTTTGATGATGCCCAGTGCAATCGTCTTTAGGATTAACCTTTTGTCGAATTATGCCCATTTGTAGTAGTGACACGGGAACAAGTAGATTACACAAGTCAGACAGATAGTTAACCTACAAATGTGAAATTTTACCTCTGATGGTAAATTGTTTTTATATTCAATGTGCAATATAATGCAAACATGATGCTGTCAAAAATTACAAACTCATGTGTATCTCTCAACGACGCAAAGTTAAGCGTTTTTGGGGGATGACAGCACGTACTCCACCATGAAAACTCCGATGAAAGCAGCTTCACGAGAACCAACATGGTGCCTTTATCGGAAAAAACAAAACAATTTCCTTGACAGAGATGCGAATATGAGCTATTCTCAGGCGCGGCCGACTTTTCCCACTGCAGTAAAATTATACTACCCGATATTTAACGAAAATTTGAAGGGAGGTTTTGCGCGTGAATGGCTGTTTCTGACTACTTCCGACCAGATAAGATACACAACTGGTATCGCTGTTCTTATCATCGCATCCGTAGTCCTTCAGCTGCTTGCATGTGCTGCTTAGTTACTTATCCTGGAGTAACTAGGACGTTCAGTCTAGTAGGTCACTCCGCGTTGCTCGGTAAACCAGATAACCTTGACGTTCATGGTAACCCATCTACGTGGCTGCACTTCTAGCTCACCATCCGCTGTTACCGTATCCACGTCAGCTCCTGCTCTTCTGACCACCAATGGAGCAATACAGAAGGTTCCTAAGGCTTGATTCTCGGACCCCTTCCTTTTCTCATTCTCATGTGTCACAACCTCCTCATTGTCTACTCGCCAGCTGCTATTCGCAGATGATGTCAAATTCTGACGTAAAATCAAAGCTCAGGATGGTTCCACTCTTAAGCAATGCGACTTAAACAGTACATTCTTGGTCTCAGACTAAACTTATAAACTTCATTGTCGGTAAAGGTGAAGTAATGACGTTTGACACACCTTCTACACCACATATTATCTTAACGGCAATAACCTTCAGTTCACACCTTCTAGACGAGACTCTAAAACAGATTTTTAACAGTGTTTTAAGTTCGCTAAACTCAAAAGCTAATCCCAAAAAGCCAGCAGGACCTTGGTGTTTCTCATGCGACTTTCAGCGAGTTTCAACCCACATTCTTCAGACTTTTGAATGGTAGCTTTGTTTCACTTCATCTTGAGAATGGCCATATAACCTGGCACACTTCATAGCCAGAAGAAAAATGCCCCACATGAAGTTTTCCAACGAAGAGCTACAAAGGCTTTCCTGGGTATGCATTTAGAGTCCCACGAAAAAAGACTTTGTCAGTTTAATTTTACTCGCTCGAGTTTCCGAAAGTAAAATGTGGTTAGTCGATTATTTTTGTACCTCTTAAAACTTCATACCACCCACGCAGAGCCCTATTCAGCACCTCTAGCAATACCGTTGTGAGGGCTCATGTTTTCAGACTAGAGTATCAACAGGCGAATAGGATTTCGTCACGGCGTTTTTTCGTTACGAGCCCGTACAGTTGGGAACTTTCTGTCCGATAGTACTGTCTCATAGAATGAACTGTCTGCTTTTAAGGATCGTTTGGATCGATTCCTTCCTTTGTAGTTCAGGTACTGAACTTGCCCCAGATTTCAGGTTCATCGACCATGACCCCCTGACTCGCTGACCCGAAGTACGAAATACTCAACAGCTCCGCATTCTTCTTCGTTCACTGAACCCACTGGACCCGTTGAATGAATGCATGACAGACAACCTTAAAACGGGAAGAATTAGCCTGTCCGAAGTATCGGTTGAGAAGCGCCAATGCGTTGATAACCTTCCTTCTGTTTGGAGTCACCTCAGAAAACTCGAAAGGAACCGCAAAAGTGGTGTTCGTAAGGCCTTTACGGGAGCCTACTAAATATTGAAGCCAGTCGAACGGTAAGCACCATTTGACAAGTGTCCACTATGCACAACAATCACCCTGTAGTGCATGGGGTTCGCCGAACTTCTGGATATTCAAGTAGACAGCATAGCTGGAAATACTGTTTGGATGGTCGTTGACGTAGATAAGAAATAATACAGGACCCACCACCCACCGTTAAGTAATTTCGGCGCTAGTCAGGGGAGGTGAAAGGTCTGATTCTGTTTGAACCCTAAAAGTTCCGTTATCCAGAGAAAAAACTTTCCAGCGACGAGTCTCTCCTTGGATACCAAAAACTGTCTGTTTGGGTCTGAGGGGCCATGTGGCGCAAGACCTAAGACCTCATCGAGGTGAAAAAGCTATCGACGGAGACGAGACTGTTGTCTCTGGTCTACGTCAGGCTATCCACGAAGGTTAGCATAATGACGTAAGACCGGCTAAAAAGAAAGCCACGCTGATTGGACGAGAAAAGATATTTTGATAAGAAGTGCTTCAGAAAGACACATTTTTATGTGCGCCCTATTGTCTTGCGTCAGATGTTGGCGAGGCTCATTGGTCGACAGCCAATGGGGTACTGCCGGCAGCGTGCCTTGAAGTTAGGTGTGACCGTCGCTTCTTTCAGTGTTCTAGTGAGAATAGTAGCCCAGAGTGTCTGTTCGGACAGCTTGTTAAAGGGTTTTATCAGACTAACAGTGACGTTTTTGGGGATACTGGGGCGAATCTTGTCAGGGCCCATCGCACTATATGAATTAGTCATAAACAGGGGGACTTTGACATCTGTTATATAAAAATCAGCCGTATGAGCGGTCGCAAAATGTGTTGCCGTAGGTACAATAGGGTGATAGGTCAGTGGTACGAAGATGAAGAATACCGAAATGTACTCCATGAAAAACCCGGCAACAGCTAGGGAGCCAGAGTTTGTCTCCCACCCGAGCATTTGCAGAGAAATTGGTGAAGACCTATTCCCCTCAACCGACGCCCACGCTGAAATAAGACGTTCTCTCCGTGCATGCTCTTAGGAGGATCTTTTCTTGCGCGAGCTTTATAACATTACAGAATTTTTGTAGATTTTCTGGACTACCCATAGGTGTAGGCTTCGTGAACCAGTGGGGAGGGTCATCACGGGGACAACGAATTATGCACGGAAAAGGTGGACGATGAGAAAAGGTTCATGACTTGCACGTTGTAACTCTATCGTCTGTATTTTAATTGCGTTTGGAAAGGCCTGACATTTATAGTCCGCAGAACCATATAGAAAAAAAGTGGGCCAATAGTGTCTTGTCGGGACAATTTTCAATTTCGAAAAATGTCGCCTTTGTTGTCTTCCCAACGGCCTAGCACATTTATGTCTTGAGTAACCTCCACGGTTGGCTCGTTTATCTCCTCCTCCACCCTTCACGGGCGTTTTCAGCCTCCGTTGCGTTTTAGGCATCCGTCTATACACCCGTCGTTCAACTGGAGCATTGATACACTGTCCGGACCCTTTGTCTGGTTCATTTTCGATTTTATTTTCTTGTTGGTCACAAACCCTATAAATATGAACTAGTTTGTGATAACGTTGTCCCTGGATTGAGCGGCATAAAAATCCTTATCTGAAGACAAGTGTTTTTGTGTTCATGCGTTAGTCTCGCGTGGTTGGGCTGACCGGGGGCTTTGAATTAGTCGTGTATACGCTGTTGTTCATTGTCACGTTGTCTGTCGTGTCGTTAACCATTGTTCAGCATCTCTCGTGGTCAACTTACGCGCACATACGCCGTAGATTCATTTGTAACACTTCTGACACCATTAAAATCAGCTTGAGGTTTCGAAATATGGGCTTTTCAAATGTTTTAACCAGTAAAAATGAGATCAAGGGCAAGCAAGAAGAGGTCATTGTGTTCACAAGGCTGTCCGATGACCATCATCTTATATACTGGTTCTCAATAGTGATGAGTGGGTGAACAGAGAAGGAATTTTACCAGAACGACGTGTCCCCGGGATGCTCACGCGCTGTGACGGAAGTTGAAAGCAGATCTTTTCAAAAATTTCACGTCTGCGGGAATGGACTTGTAAATTGGTAACAGTGCCTGGAAAATGAACAGGAGGTACACTGTCTGAACTGAGGTATTTATGAAGGCCAGTCTTGAAAACGGAAGTAGAACCAGCGAAGCCACATAAACGGCAAGTGCATTCCCCGTCATACTAACTTGCAGCGAAAAGTCTTAGCGACACTCAGCCGGTCGTTTTTTGTATCTGTTTTGAAAGGGTGAACCCCAAGTTAATTATTACAGGCCACGCTGAACATGGAGCTCCGTGAGGGCTTATCTAATGTGATGATTGAAAAGGCAGGAAGAACTTCAGCTCTGAGCAGATGGAACTCCAAAGGACATATGTTCAAGCATGAGGGGCTAGCCTCATGACGCTTGGTTTGGAAGCTCCGAAAGGTCTCAATAGGGTGTAGCACCATTCTCTTAAAAATCACTTTGTTTATTTAAGGAAAAAGTTGTCAGACTGAATTTCCAGTCTCGGGATGTGGACAGGTGAAACTGTTATATAGTTGCTTAGGTAAGTATGAATCAAACTGATTGAACAGATTTCTCAACAGCGCTGACAGAGTACTGATCATTTTTGCACTTACCGCGACGTTCGATGAGTTCTAAGAAGTATGAGAGACCAAAGTGCCTGGTTCCTTCTTACCCTTGGCGGTTTAAAGATAAACACCATCAAGAAATATATATAATACGTGGAACAGGATGTGTGTGCATAACTCCCTAATTTACAGTCTTAAAATCAAGCTGGTATACTTGAGCACAAGCATGCAAACTGTTAAGGTCATTCTATAGAACGACCGGGTCAAATATTGATATCGTCAGAAAAAAGCGAAAGGGAGGACGAGATCGGATTTAAAAGGTCACTTATGACGCATCACAAATGGAACTCTGAAAAGTAAAGGTTTGTCTTCTTTAGTGACCCGAAAATGTCAAGTTAATGCGTAAGATACATTGCCGATAAGGTAAGACTCCGCACTTGGAAGGGAACTGACCTGTTCTCCATAACAACGCAGTATGAAAGGCAGAATAGCGTAATTCGCACGATCGAAAGCTTTGGGGACATCTGGGCCTACATCATTTATTCCGATACCCAGTCACCTGCTTTCGCCCACTCATCAGCGGCTGGGTGAACAGTTGCAGTACTTGGTCATCCCCCGCAAAAGCCTTGCTTCGCTTCACAGGAGGAGTCGCATAAACAAAAATAACCATAGAATGAGTCATAAATGAGGGCTTTCAGTACTTTAAACACATGCGGAAATTAGGCGAATGAGAAATAAACAATAGAATATTTCGTCCACTTGCTTCGATGCCAAGGGTGGTTTGCGGATTGTAGCTGCTGGGCATTGTTAATTTGAATAAGACTACGTAGGCATTGAGATAAAAAATGAAAAATATGCACAGCCGCCTTGCGAATGGCTCCTGCAAGAAAGCAATCACTGGAGCATATCTCAAACATTGAAATTAGACGTTTATCCAGTGTATTGATGCCTCAGAATTTAACAACAGAGGACACCCGAAGGGAGGACGGTATGTGAGCACAAATACCGTTACAAAACTCCACGGGAATGTTTGAGGACGGAAGATCCAAAGCACCTCCACTTCCGCTTTACAAATTGTCGATGCGGGCCGAAATAGGATTTTTGGATAAGCAACACAACGCCTGGAAGAATGTGCTGATAATGAAGTGAATTTTCACGAACAATAGAGGTTCAGTGATCATGAATAATTGCATATTCGTGGCGATCTTTCGTTGTTTTGGATAGTCGATCACTTGTCCATGCACTCCATTCGTTTGGAATTAAATTTAAGATACGATAATGCAAATGATATGGCTGTCTATTGCGCTCCACAGCTGCCACGGGTGTAGATTTATTAGCACATGCGGAGAGCGCGACGATGGCTTTCGTACCCGATGCATCAAAAGAGTGAAAGAAATTTTAGCTACACCATGTTCGTGAAACCAAATGGGAACGCAGTGGATTAATATTCCTCTTGCGAAAGTTCTAGCGGTTCCCACTGTGAATAAATTGGGGCTACATACGCAGTCAGATAAAACGGCTGAATGATTGCTCAGGCGTAGCGGCGCAGTTGTCATCGTTGTCATCGGTTTTAAGAATATGGCCCAGACACGAAGGCTTTCGGCCATCCTGGCTAAGCGTGAAGACTGATGTGTGTTCGGCAAGACCCAAAGCTCCATCAGCATAGAAGAATCGCGCTGCTGTGGAGTGCACGGGTTTCACGTAGGAAAAGCTGGGAAATTTGCCTCTGAAATACCAGAGTCATCCATCAAAGGAATATGAGAAAGTCTTGAGGATGATCAGGTCTCATTCCCACCCGAAACTGATTTATTTCCCGCACGACTTGGCAATGGGAGAGGA
This sequence comes from Paragonimus skrjabini miyazakii, assembly GCA_014338405.1. Taxonomy (NCBI): domain Eukaryota; kingdom Metazoa; phylum Platyhelminthes; class Trematoda; order Plagiorchiida; family Troglotrematidae; genus Paragonimus; species Paragonimus skrjabini miyazakii. The sequence continues at coordinate 9,764 of JTDE01014748.1, read as the reverse complement.
TAAATTTTTCTCACTAACCAACTATCCACTATCTTAAGAGAACTGAATGGTGGATTGCTTCAGGAATAGTATTAACCACTGGATTATCACAGTGGAAGGCCAGCGACGAAACGTGAACATGCACTGCCAACTTACCGACTTTACTGTCCGTTCTGTCTACTCGGAAAGCAGCGTGTATCCAACGACCGGCTCAGAATCAGGATAGGGGTTAGTGAACGTGAATTAAATGATCACAACTACCTGTGACCTTGTAAAATAACAAAGTCCACGAGGTTCTTACTTAGACTGAAAGTGTTAACAGGACTGCAAGTGTCAATTTTTAATGGAAAGGAAAGGGTATTTGTCATTGTTTGCAGGGTACTTTTTCCTTCACAGAACTGACCAGGGAACTGAAGTCAAGTCTAGTGGCTACCGCTGCGAGGGGTTCACTGAAGTATCAAATCTTTCAAGTGTAGCACAAAACGACTAACACGTACCTAGTGATTTGATTTCAGTTTCACTCACTTATCTTCGGAACGACCAAGGTCGAGCAATATTTCGTCCAGTACCCGACGGTTTGTACGACGAAATTGCATCAAAATATGAAATGACATTTCTCACGACGTGAGGGAAACCTTCACAAGTTTCAGGCGAACTCGTTAAAGTTCACAATTGAGGTGCCTGATGAAGTCTGTAAGCTGAACCTGGAAATTTGGCAAGTCCACTAAACAGGCAAGATATCTTCACTAATTATAGCCTTGCCATTGGAAACACTTCCCAGAGTCCTCATGCATCGCGTGACGAAACTGTCAGTTCTATCAAACGCCAAATTTTCCATGAGTACTGGCTTGAGCATCTGGCGCTTTCTTCGTGGTATGTTTGTATTAACTGTGCTCCGATGTATCTACGCGGCTCATGGGAAGAACTAGTAATTTCCTTATGTCAGATGTTCTTGTGAGTACTATCTGCAACGGCCGAGATTCGCCAGCATGCGCTGAAACTGGCTTTATGGCAGGGTGTGTGAAAAAGATCGGAATGGAAGGCATAGTACATATTTGGTTGCACGATAATCACAGGCTTCTACACATGTTAGCAGTACTCCGTACCTCTTGTTTGATGGTAGAAGGCACAGATTTTCCTACAAGACGCGTCAAGTTAGTACTCCGTTGAACTATCCTGTTTCGGAATTTTCTGTCACCACAGGTCCTTCAAGCGTGCATCCAGTGTCTTTTAAAATGTCTCAGATTCCTTGCTCACGCATTTCAACGGTTGACTGCCCCAAAAGAGACGGTAGTCTACAGGCGTCTTCTGTGCAGTTGGTTTCCACGGAGCCTGCTGATATCTGGTGCTCGTATATTTGTTCCTGACTAGGAAAATCACGCGTAGTTTTGGGCCCATGTTTCCAAATTCAGCCTCATTTTCAGTTGAATACAGGGTGGAGATATGTGCTGTGCCTCGCTGCTGGCAAGAATAAATCCCAGACAAAGACCAAACTTTCAGTTACAGAGATCCTGAAATGACCAAAACACTGAATTATTTTACCATCCATGAATCATCAGTTTTCTGTTTCTCAGGTTCATCATCGCTTCGTCCGAGTCCACATCATTTTCTACGGCGCACTTGATCTATAGGACTTCCGTGATATACGTCAGTCCGTGTAAATGAGAAAGATAACAAGTCGTAAAGCAGACGTTCAACCTGTTTAGTACATCAAACGACGACCTTTCTCAACCTCATAGACACCTCGGGCTGGACAAATGGAGCAATCGTACAGTTTAGGGAACCCTAAAAGGTGAGAGGGTAGAGAGAAGAGAAGAATTAAAGCTATCTTTTGGGAGACAATCTACAGGATTCACTGCTTATCTAATCCCCAAACAAACACTAGATCTAACACGAGACCAATTCAAGCGTCGCCGAGTTCTTTGCTCTGTACTGCAAAAAATCAGCTCACAGTTTGACTTTGTAAATGCCAGTGTGATCAGCCAGTGAGAAACTGTGATTTTTCTAATACTTTTGTGAATCTATAAATGCTGCTTCTAATCTCACGAATGCAAACCGCTTGCAGCGAACGCACGATGTCTCCTCCTCATTACGTGCATGGAAGGGTTCGAATAGAATAAGATTTACAGGGCCATTCGAAATCCCTTATCTCGCGGATTGCAGTTTTACTTCAGGAGGACAATCAGCCATCACAAGCTAGATATTTTCGGATGCAGGTAGGGGGAAGACATACGCAGACCGTCATCTGGTGTCGGTCTCCACTGCGCTAAATCTGGGGAGATGCTCTCCACTCTCCAGTTTTATTTTAAATAGAGCCGACGTTAGCGGGATGGCTATACGTGCAGACAGTCGGTTCCATTAGCTCACCACCTGTTAGGAAGAATAAAAGTTTTATTGTCTCAGTTCGCCTAATAAACTTCATACATTGTCTGCAATTTCTCCTCGCGATTTTATCCTCTCTTCTTTTCACCAAATGGTCCATGAGGTTTCTTGAGTTCTCGACGGTCTTCCCTACATTTCGATCAGGTCTTCTAGGAGTGTCGTTTAATTTGTAAAAAACACACAAAGCCCCCTTCTCCTCGTACGGCACATCTAAACGCCCGTGGACTCAGCGCTCTGCCACCCTCTAAAACGTTTTCAGCAATCCTACGGCCTTTTAAAGTAAGGCCCTAAGTTTTTACCCAGTATTCAGAATCAGGTAATGCAAAAGCACAGCAGAGTTTAATCCACATGTTCAATTTCTTGCTCGCGATCGTTCACTTAAGTGTGTGAAGTGCTCTCCTTGGACAGTTTGCTGAGCTTCGCAATGTGTTGATGGAGTGAAAGACACAATGAATACATCCAGATTTTTTGTCCGGTTGTACGTTTTTTAACGTCTCCCCAGTAACGCTAAGTTGCCGGTGTGAGGTACTGAGCTGATAAATTGAGAAACCCAGAATAAAAAAGGTCTGGGCAGCATCAAGCACTCCCAGTTAGCTAGAATAAGCAGTACCATTTGTATGCAGAAAACGGTTTTCACCTTCGCTATTAGGCGACAAACATTTTGGGTTGTGATTGTTCCGATCCTAGTTACTTTTTGCAGCCTTAACTCGAATAAGTGTGTTGCTTAAATCTGACATGCGTCCAAACATATTATTCCGATCACTACCCCTCATAAGGAAATTTGACATAGCAGCTGGTCGCCGGTGTTGATTGGATGGTACCGACCGATCACGATTTTGCTCGAAACAGCTTGCGCCTGAGCTCTGATTGGTTGAAACTGCTTCAGTCCAGTCTAATTAAAACAAGGGATCTTTGCCGCTGCACCACGTAGTTACTGGTACTTCGCTGCACTCACGGGGAGCTGCTGCTAATGTGACCACGCCTCACTCGTCCTTAGGTCCAACAGAAACCAGCCGAACCTTGCTGATGCGTCTATTAACTTCACATCATCCGCAAGCACGGAATAACCTGAGAGTAACCGATTATTTGATAGGTAGAACAGAGGACTCAACACGATGTTCTGAGGCACCAGCTTGGTCGATGCTCAACCACGAACGGGGCTTAAAGACACGCCTTCGCATTGTTCTGCAAGCAGGGAAGTTCTTCAGTCATACAATTGCTTTTGGTCTTATTCTGTGTGTTTCCATTTTTGATAGCAGCGAGCGGCGATTAACATAATAAAGGGCTTTTTCAAAACTTACGTAAGCTAAATGCATTTCCTCTTCACTGACTGGAGTGTCAGTAACTTGGTGTAAACAATCAAGCAAGTTTGACGAACATTTCCTTCTTCTTGAGAACCCATGGTAGTTCACATGTAACAGGAAGTTTGTGCTTAAATGGTGGGAGATATGACTCTCTCGAATACGTACAGAGGGTTTATAAGTCACGTTATTCAAGCGTACAGGGTGATAATTACGTAGTTTGCCTCAGTTAACTGTTGTGAATCGGAATTACTGCAACCGATTTTAGCAGACAGAGAAAACTTCTTTTTCTAACGCATCGGTAAACAGCAGAGTGAAGGACGATTATGTTGCCTCGATAACGCTGCGTGTAATCGGTAGGCCGTGAATATCTCTGTCGTCCTTTAGTTAAAAAATACTTTGTAGCTATAGAATTTGCTGAAATTTTGTGACATGTTGCAGTTCTCGAAATCTTAGGATTCTGTTTCCCCAGGATTTCTTTGTTTCAGTCCTCCGAAGACGTAAGCCAGGAAGTTGCGGTAATCCAATGGCATAGGGATTAATGGAAAAATAACGCAGAACCGCATCCTACGTTATTTCGGAGAAATGGAGGTGAAATATAATGAAAATCGATGTCGTAGACGTGGAAACACATGCCTCTATCTAAATTTGGACGCAAGTGAACAGGAAAGCGTGAATATAATTTCGACAATTGAGCCACCGTTGAAACATGAATACTAAGCATTTTGTGAAAACACAAACATGAGAAACGTCTATTAACCTACTTCGACGTAGGACAATGTACGAAAACTGGACAAGTAAGTCGCGTTTTATCAGTTATATTCGCAATGCTTTACCATTCGTTGGTACCGCTGTTGTTAAATTTTCCATGAAATTGTGGTGTCAGCTGGAATGAAGATGTGGTGACCTGCAGAAAAAATGACATTGGAAAAAATTTCCAGCTGGATAAATTACCAGGCTTATAACAGCAATTGTGTATTTCGTCAATATTGTGTTTTGAGGCCGAAACGAGTTGAAAACGGATATTTAGGCGCGAAAAGATCTTTTTCAAATTTTTCATGAAATATTAAAATGCATATTACTGGACAAATATGTAAATTATAATAGTTGTGTTGCAATGGAAAAAATTGGCTATACCTGAAAATGGTCCGTATTCGCACTTCTGTTGTCAACAAAAATCGATTTTACGTTCTGAAAATGCCTCCATCGGAATTTTTGTGGTGGAATATACATTCCCGAACCGCAGAAACGCTCAATCTTGCGTGGTTTTGGAGATGTAATTGAACTTGTAATTTTTGACTGCGTTGCGTTTGCATTGCATTGAACACGATATATCACAGTAATTCCTAATTAAAGCTATGTCGCCGCAGTCGTTTGTTAATCATTCACCCGAACTATATGTTCAGCCTGGTTCTCTTATAGCATTTCTGGTGGAAAAGGATCATTGTTTTCATCTGGTTGTTTCTACCTACGGTGTGGTGTAAACGCGGGTAACACGACATATTTAGATGTTGATCAAGGCTTAAGTGAACTGGACGAGGCAGCTACTACCGTGAACACATACTACATACTTAATCGTTGCACACAGCTGAAGTGAACTGGACAGAGCAGCCAATAGTGTGAACGCATACTACATAATTAATCGTTGATCATAGCTTAAGTGAACTGGACGGAGCGGCTATCAGTGTAAACGCTATCTGCGGCCGGCTTCCGTTGTTCGGCTCCATGACAGCATTTTACAAAACTGGATTCATCTCACAAGTTGTGCAAACAACTATCGGCGGAAATGTGAACCGTGTAAGCGACATTATTCCGTTCGAAAAGATTCCATATTTGGAAATACCCGTTTCACGCTAGAGGACTCATTCACAATTGTGCTCCACTGGGCGTTCAAGAACAGCGTAACATCCACGGAGTTCATGGTATTCTGCCCTGGGAACAGACGAAGTACAGTCAACTTATTATTCCTCATCCAAAGAGAGGTTCGAGTAAGCCGATTATATTAATCAATTATTTTGCTTTCGGCCGACCACCATAATGATCACGGACGAATGGAGAGTCTACAGAGCTTCGGATGAAATAGCTCATTACGAGCATTGGACGATCATTCATTCAAAAAATTTCGGGGATCCTGAGAACAACATGATACACTAGAAAAATATGGAAAATCTTTAGTCCTTTGCTAAGAAGCACTTTCATGCAAAATGATAATCAAACGAGCAGCAGTTCCAGTCTCGTCTTCAGGAGATCTGTTGGCGAAAACGAAATACTAAAAACATGACTGGCAAACTGCCGTTTACCTTGCCACATGAAAATGCCGTCAGTTATATAATATACGTCGACACTATTGCACGCGTTGGTAATTCCGATTCATATGTCTTGCGCTGAGATTGGTAGCTGCTCCTTCCTGTTAGCATAGGCCAGCTAGCCAAACTGTACTCCATGCTTAGATACTTGTAGCTGCTCCATCCACTTGTCCTACATTACGAGTTATACCAAACAACACTCCACGTTTATGCAATTATAACCGCTCCGTCCATTTGCCCTACTTCACGAGATATGCCAAGCACATAGGCGGTCGAGTGAAGACACTGGGGACGAAAGTGTGCGGATAGAATTTTGAAACATGTATTTGATAATTGTGGATAAATGCACATATTATCGCCGCCTTTTTCAGCACAGAATGTAGCCTTCGGTTTTCTTGTATTATGGGTGTCCTCGCGGATGATTGAAACCGCTTACCAGATAAGGTCCTCATCACGTCGTTCATCACATACGATATCTGCAAGAAATATGTGTACACATATATGAAGCAAATTACTTTCTTCAATTATATCAACAGGATAATTGTTACACATTTTGCCGTTTCGCGCTTTCTTCGGCCCGTGCGAAAGCGGTACACCGCCAGCGGATCGGCCTGAGTCGACATCCGTTGTGGTTGGTATGCGAGACTTGCTCACCATAATCACCGGGAAAGTGCGAACAACGGCTGAAGTAGAGGGAACTGACAAAATAAGGATTCGAAACGTGCAATTACCAGGTGACTGAGGTTGAAGCTGTTTGCCACAAAATGGACACTCGTTTATGTCTGCCATTTGGATACATTTGGAGCGAAAAATCAGCTGATCGGCATCACACCAATAACTGTCCATCTGTACGGGGTCACCGCAGTGTCCACACGGCAACCTCGAGTTAAGCTTCTTTATCCACCTCGGTTGCACACCGCTTACAGCTGAGCCTATGGGGAATTCGTATAAAGATATGCCAGTTTCTGCACGTTCCACTATCTTACTGGCAAAAGCAATGATGCTGTTAAAGCAAGTCACCGTCGTGCGGTTGTTGCAGTCGTGCAGCTTGTCAAGTACATGATTAGGGGCTTTATAGTGACGGTTGAAACTGGCTGCAGCAAACGGCTGAAGCAGCGGGCCTACCAACCGTCGAATTGGCATGTTGAACTCTGCCAGCCACCGCTCATGAATGGGGATAAAAACTACAAAAGACCTTACCGTAGGGATATAAATGTTTCCGAAACACCGACAGAATGTGAATGCATGGAAGCCATACTGTACGGTAAAAAGTGCATTCACATGTGCCGTGTACGCTATTCACGACGAAAGCGCCACCATCTTGTTGCACACGAAGCTGCCATGTTCAAGGTAATTACTAGAGAACCACTTACCTTGCACATAGACATTGTTTCGGAAGGGAGTCGTAGAGTCCGTCCCTTCAGATGTTTTTGGACGAGATGATTTGCGAACGTGGTCATTCTGTGAAGAATGTTCTTCATGTACCAGTCAACATTCACAACCTCACGACGGTCGCACCCATAGGTAGTTTGTATTTCGTACTCTTGCAGCAGCCGCTCACTGTGGAACCATATTTTCTGAACAGCGAAGGCTAGGAAGTCTCTTGAGTGCGTTCTCTTCTCCAACCGTCCGTTCGTGTTCTCCAGCCTATTATTCATTCGATTATCAAAGTGGACAACATCGCTTTGCGCATGAATGACCCATCTCGGCTTGGTGTACAGCCAGTCATATAACCAATAATTCTGAAACTTCCTATCCGTTCGGCCGATGATATACAAATCACTTTTGAAACTACTGTAAACAGTGTAAGAGTACAACTTACTCTTCCTCATTGTCTGCCGTAGTCATTCGGTGGAAGCGTAAACGATTGCGAAAAGAATCTGTCTTTCAACGAATATGATGGACGAATTTTGCTCACTTACGGCATCACGTACATGAAAGTAACACAATAGGATGTCGCAGCCGAACACCACATGGGCTGCCCTCATTTGCGCAGCCATCTTATTCATAACAAATATTTTCACCGCAATGTGATCGCCCATCATTTCCCGAAAAGTTTCGAAAAGTCTACTTAGTGAAGCATACTTTTCACTACGAACGAACCCGTACATCACGGGTCGGCCGTGTCCCATACTGTCTGTCACGAGGAATTGATATAACTTCCAACTTCCAAAGTATGATGAAATATACAATGACATACTTGTGCCTGTTTGTGCCGTGAGTGGCATCAACATTCACCACATGTGGGAAACGTCAAACTAGTTCAACTTGCGTTCGCTGGGCAAGGCAGATATGATTCTATCTGGTGAGTTCATTCTGTGTGGCGCGCACCATACCTACCGCACTAATCACCCACAACCCGTCCTCAAGGTTCTCTAATGAACCGTGACCAATCTTACGTTACAAACTCACTTGACATTGCAGATTTTAACTTGCGGCGGATATTTCCAATGTTAACGGTTGTGATAAACTTGCCGTAAACATCCGGTACATACTGTTCAATGTCAGCAGTTGGTGTGTTGTACTGGAACAGACTCCTGCATTCGCTCAATTCACCGACGGTGAGTCCATGATTCGTAGGATGGGACTCAGCAGACGACTCAAAGCGTAGTTGTGCTCCAACTCGAAAGAGCTCACAACCAGACACAACCGGACCACATGAAATCGTGTTCTGCAACATGTGTCGCGAGAACTCATTCGTTAAAACTAACCATAGTTAACCTACTAGACACATCGCACATTCCTGCATACATTCCTACGCCTTTTGCGCTCCGTACAATAAGGCAATTTTGCATGCGTGTAATCGATAGAACGTGAATATCTCCGTGATCTTTTAATAAAAAATATTTCGTAGTCATTGAAGTTGTTGAAAAGTTGTGATATGTTGCAGAATCTAAAATCTTAAAAATATGTTCCCTGGATATTTCTTTCTTTCAATCTTCCGAAGACGTGAACGAAAAATGCGCGGTTGTTTAATAGCATAGGGATTATTGGAAAAATAACGTAGAGTCGCATTCTACGTTATTTCGGAAATATGATGGTAAAATATAATGGAAGTCGACGTCATAGACGTGGAAAAACATGATTTTTTCTAAATTTCGGCGTGATTAAGCAGGAAAGCGATATTGTAATTTCGACGATCGAACTGTTGTTGAAACATGAGTACTGAGTTTTTATAATATTATACGCGTGAGAGACGCCAATAACTTAATCCAAGGTAGGAAAATTTACCGTGCTTCACTAATCGTTGTTACCGAGGGTGTTGATTTTCCATGGAATCAGGATGTACACTGGAATGGAAAAAAGGTGAACAGCTGAGAGAATGATACAAAGGAATAATCCCAGCAATTAGACGGGATAGTGCTTCGAAGCCGAACCGAGTTGAAACGGCCATTAGGGCGCGAAGAGATATTCTTCAAATTTTTCATGAAATATTAAAATGCATTTTACGGGACATAAATAAAGATTACTTCGAGGTTACTGGTGGTGTTGCAACGGAAAAAACAGGTGTACCTAAAAATCGCTCATATTCGCATTTTTGTTGAAATAAATGTGTCGCCATTTTTTCCGATATATGCATGATGTCAGTATTCCTAATCGATTTTGCGTTCTGAAACTGATTCCATCGTTATTTTCGTGGTGGAATAAATCTGTCCATCTTGCAGAAACGCTCAATTTTGCGCGGTTTTGCAGATATAATAGAATTTGCCATATTCGAACACGTTGTGTTCGCATCGTATTGTACACGAAATATAACAGTAATTCCTCATGAAAACTATGTCGCCACGGTTGTTGC
>JTDE01014747.1:0-24563 GCA_014338405.1 Paragonimus skrjabini miyazakii | reverse complement strand
GTGCTAGCCATTCAATTGGCTAACCAACATTGGCCGGCTGGACACAAAGGCCCATTCACACACCTACCGGTCTTATTCCTTCGGGTTCACACCGGATACGTGGTGTGTGAGTGGAACCGCAAGTGGTGCAGCGCAAGCCACTTGGGGTGATGGTTTAAAGCGCAGGCGTCCTTTGGCTCCGGTCATTTTGACAGGCTAATCCGTTTCGAATACCGCCAACCATGTTTCCAGATTATTTGCAAGGTATTTCCCTGCATAACACAACTTCACAACCCACACGTATTTAACGGTTGACGACTAAGTCCGCAGTGTTCATGTCGCTCAGCGTATGGACTTTGATGAGTTTGTGAAGGTGACGCGGGAGTTGGGAGTTATGTCCATGACTTCAGTGGATGTAAACGACAATACAACCATGACGCTGAAATAATGAATTAGCTAGCAGTGGATGTAGCTGCACTGAGAACAGCATCACTGAAGAAGAATAAACAAGAAAGCAGTTTCAGCAGTGGTGAAAAAAGACATTAGAAGTAAGAGTGCCCTAACCGGTGGATTAAGAAATCTGAAAAGAAAGTACTACATGATTGTTCATTCTGTCGGAACGGTCAGCTGGTAGTGGAGGTGATTGGGAGGGAAGCTAGGCATACAAAGTCAGACTTGACGGGAGATAGAACTGTGCTTGGTCGATACGAAGGCGGCTATCTCGTTGACTGCTCGAACGAGGAAGTGCAACGTGAAATGTACATCTATGATGATCGAGAAAGTTGGGATCATAACCTGCCAATTAATAATTTGAAAGACTGTGGAATGCGTAACAGCAGCCAAACTGTGATGCACCGTTTTACTTGGACCCCAGAAACTAGACAAACGATTCTTGGAGCCGATTTCCTCGTTTCAACAGATGTCGTGACTGACCTGAAGCTTAAAAGCTGTGGCTGCAAATTCTAGGCACACGCTGGAACAATTTATGGGTCGAGCAGGATAAAACAGTGGTTCTTGTAGAATTTCCATCCCAGTACACCACCGTTGTGCGAACTTCTTCGAAAGGACAAGCAATTTGAATAGGTCAACGATGCCCAAAGCACGTTTATGTGCGTGCAACAATGAATGAACATACACTGACGCTAAAACTTATGAATGCAAAAGGAACGTTCATCGTAGCATCAGGTGTCAGTGACCGTTGCATTAGGATAGTACTCAAGCAAAACGAAGGAGTAATCAAACCTACCAGCAGAGTCCTGACCCCAACGGGACGAAAGTATTCAATCATTGAGAGGGAAAGTTCCGTAGTCCTCTGGGCGCTGGGCAAGCGCAGACCGTACTTGTTGGGTCAACAATGCCACGTGAGAACGGATCAGAAACCACTAGAGTGGATCAGAACTGCGAAGGACCTGAGAAGCAAAGTGGCCCGATGAACATTGCGTTCATGATTTTACGACCAATCGTGTGCTCGGCTCTAACCACTCTCACGCTTATTTTCTTCCTCGGCTACAAGTAGACGACGAACTCTTCAAGTGACTGTTGGAGTCAGCGGCTTAGTAAACGAGCAGGATCCACAAAAACTAGTGTGTCTATAACGTCAGGACGAGGTCTTCCGGAAAGTGATTGACGTTTTGCAAGAGGCCTCAGGATCTCAACAAATAATAAAGATGACTATCTAAAAGTAATTGCTTACCAACGGAACAGACTCTGTTTAAACGGTGCGGATGTATTAACGTGGCAGCGTGCTGTTGGCAGTCCTCATTTGAGGAAACTGATAGCCATCTGTCATAAAATGGCACACATGCCAGATGCACCGAGACGTACGATCTGCTGCAACAAGAGGCATATTAGCCGAAAATGAAAGAGGATGTGACAACTTACCTACTGGCCTGCCAACGGTGTCAGTTACCGAAAGAGGGCAGTGGGTGTACTCAACGGCCCTTACAGCTAATACCGGTCTGCAAAATTGGTGGACTCTGGATGGCGGATCCGATGGGTCCATTGTAATCAAGCACTCGTGGTTACTAGCACGTTCTGGTCATGAAAGAACATTTTATCCGTTTGCTCGAAGTGACTGGTGATCGAACACGCACGACCGTGATTTCACGGGAAATTTTTACCTTTTCTAACATTATCATTACATAATCTTCAATGGCCGCATGAATATATGACGTATAACATCAGTACATTTTGATTTTAGGTTATGTGTAAACGAAATATATCAGATTCGCTCTTACTGTAGCTAACCTGGTACGGTTTTACTTTAGTGGGGTTTTCTGTCGGACTTGAACTTAACGAACTTCTAGTGTTATTGTAACAGAACATTTAAGCCTGCATATTCACGAATGTAATTTCTAATTCGCCTCAATTATAAATTCAGGTGATAATAATATTAATGTTCTTGATAAACTTCGAATGCAAACACTACTCTAAGTGAGTGGTGTGCAAGCTCTCTGGTTACGTGAACAATTGTTACTGACTGCACAATTCTGAGGCAAAGCTCGTGTAACAATCAAGGCTGTTCAGAACTCTTCATGAATCCCAACAGTGATCAAACATTTGTGCGTACTACAAAACGTTCATTATTAACACTGCTGGATGCTCCGTGAATTCACGTAATTGTATGAAAATAACCAATTGTTAACCGAAACTTTTGGGTTTGATGGTTGCGTCTCCCCCGGTATGACCCAAAGTAATTTGGCTCAACGAACATTTTGGATATCCCGGCTTCAAATGTCATTTTCTCACAAAATTAGAGTGATTTCGTATGTTTTCATCAAATGCAACATATACCAGAGCATCGAATTACAAAAATCTGGGGCGTAATCTATCACAATTTAAACTCACACACATACTGGTTTGTGACTGGCAAAAAGTTTGATAGGGTGAGAGTCAAGGTTAACAATCAGAGCATTCGCAAAGTTGAAACAAGCAGAATCTCTATCCATTTTGGAATGACCGGTTGATGCCGACTCATCAACACTAGTAAAGTATTTGCAAATGTTGTGTCTTGTAAATTATGTTCAACAAGAACTTAGAACTCAAGTACACTAACTTGTACTGTCTGGTGGCGATGTGAAAGAAAACCTGTTGATAAGTCATTCTGCTCGTAAATTTCGCACACGAGTCAACAACGGGTTGTTCCGTGTTGACATCACTTCATAATCCGTAGGGTAACATTAATGTGTCCTTAATTAGCTACTGTAACAGATGATCATGCCATTCGATACTTTTACAAAACAGTTCTTGAGTATCATCCAACTTGGCCTACTAGTGAAGTAAACAACTCAGTCAACAGCCCCCATTTAAGCAAACGTGGTAGATTTGAGTTACGTGCTGAAACTGACTAGCATATTTCGTTCACTCTAATGTGTACCATTTATCCAGCTGAGAGCAGTCTGATTTTGTGTTCGGAATTCGTCAACATAATCAACCCGTGCGCGCAATACAACGTTGCATTCGGATTGTGAAATCGTCCACAAGTCCATTTCCGTTGTTCATTTCAACAAGATATCTCATCTTTTAAAATAAGCCTTTCTTTTTAGGGTGTTACAGCTTGGGTACGAATGTCAAGTAGTTAACCCGTTGTTGAATAATTGAGCATGACTTTGGTTGAAACACGATTGTTCCTATGACATCTAAGAACTTCTAAATGACCTCAATGACTGAGATTTTCAAATTTCATCCATCCACAAATCACCACAACAGGGACATTATCGTGTTCGCGAAAACTCTACGAAAGCCTGAGTAACCTATAGAGTAGACAACCAGAAAAAAAGCATCTGTTGATTGTCTAAACTTGTTTTTATGAATCTGATTATTAGTTAAATAGCGCAAACAATTGCACAGCATTATACACTTCCACTGAGTCAGTTCTAGGTTGACCCTCTGCAACCATGTCTAACTCATTAAACTCTGACGAATGTACGTAAAGTTCTTCTCTAGATATCTGTATTGCAACCTTTTAACAAGTTTTACTTCGACAGTGAAAGGTCCTATGTAGCAAGTCTCCTCAAATGTTTTGTGGGGCAATATTTGACAGCCTTTTCTGTGTAAGGCTACATTAGTTTATTGAAACATGAAACGAAAGGAAACATCAGTTGCTTGTGTATTTTTTAATGTGTCGAGTAAAAAGGTGGTTCCAGACCGTTTGACTGGGATCCCAATTTGTACCTAACTATTTCAGTGTTTAATTTCTGTTTGGTGACTGCTAACAACGGTATGAGTGACCAACAAAATAACACATGACGTTCTATATATCTATGGTCTGATATACATTTTGCCTTCATATGAGCAGTGAGGTATTCGTTTACTACCCAAACCGTCAACATTCATTCGAATTTAGGGTTTTTTCACTTTTGTCTGATTAATTGATGTCACATTTTGAATATGGTTTTTCTTAAATGCTGACCTGAAAAATGGCATACAAACCAAGTACCACACCATTAGTCTGTATTGTTTTGAATTTTGTATGTTGTAGTCGATTTATATGTAAGTTGGAAATACCTGCAACCGTTTTGAAAATGGATACAGCTCCATGAACAAGCTTAGTTTCTTCCGCAGAAATTTTGTGATGTTCCCCTATGTGACCTTAGTCAGCTCATTGTTTCATAAATGTTACATTCGAGGTCACAGATACATAACCTGAATTTACTACACGTTTGTTTGATTCGCTCAGAGGCAAGTTAGATAAGGTCAGTTTTAACACATCCAACACAGTAGTATAAAATACCGATCTAAGATGCGTACGGTAGGCGTACATCAAACGTCGCGATTGCAAATCGGTCACGGTACTCCAAACAATGTTCAACTAAAGGGTATCAAATTTTGCGGATACTGACAAAACGGATAAGGGAGAGATGTTGTTTTGACCACTGTTCATTCACGTTATCATCATAGCGTAACAATGACCTCAACTGGCACACACTGTACAAGATTGTAATGCTACAGTGCAACTACTTCCAAAAAGGTTATATATCTGGTCTTTTATTTAGCCAATGACAAAGAATCAGTAGTGAAGGTTAGGGGATTTAGGTTATTTCAAAATTGAACACCATCTACACTTGATCGCAACCTTCGCATTCAGATAAACCTTTCGGCTAGCTCACTTCAAAAGGAAACACTAGATTCGAGTTTCGCTACTAGTAGAACTCGTCAGTAGTGCATATCCTTGTCCGGATAGGAGTTTGTACTCTGACCCTTGTGCTTGTAAGACTGGCGTGTTGAGCAGAACGCCAGCAACCTCACACTAGGCATGACCAAATAATCAAATCCAAACGCTCAACCACAACCTTGTACGAATAGTGTTCAGCTTGCCCGATCATTTCGAAAGGAGAATGAACAGAATCACTCTGTTCTATCCAATCGATAACCCCGTGATCAGGATTTCTCAGTTAGGTTGAAGTTACTGTCTTCATTGAACCAACTAAGCATGGTTTGAATCACTAGTGAAGGTTCGGGGAAGGCAGAGAGGGCACCCTTTACATTCACCATGTAATCATTCTGTTACATATGATCAAAGATGACTGATTTAGCATTAACAAATCTACTTGTCACGAACCAATCCCATTGCTCTTAAAGTAGCTTCAAAAGAAATCAGTGATGTACATTACTGTGCGGGTATGACGAACGTCGTTAAAATAAATATGTTTCTTCAACGGAAATTTTTCGCTGAGTCTTGTGTCCATTATTATCAGCGCTTTTACAATATACGTCAAACCAATGTAAACATTTTGAACAACCCCGCATACACACACAGTCATTAAATTTAAACTTATAAAGTATACCACGTTAACAGAACCGAAACGGTAAGATAGCGGGGAGAAAACTCCAAACATATGTTCTGTTGGGTATGTATGTGCACATCACCTACTCGCTCTGTTTGACCTTGTGTGACTGATCAAAGATGAGCCAGGCTCACAAACATCTTTGAATAACTAAACCAAACACAAATGGAACGGTATAGGCTATCATTCGTCAAACGTATCATCGGATGAACACTGCTCACACACGTTCGGTTAAACGATTGATGTTGCAACATTGCAATGCCCCACTAATTAGACGCGATGTTAGAAATGTCACAGTTGACCGGTAAGACGTCTGTGTCATTAACCCACAGTGAATGATGTTTGGTAGTCACGAAAGTCCATTCAGGTATGTGAATGGTTGACAGCAAGAAAAACACGTTGGTATGTGCATCCGTAGACAATAAATGTGTAGTCAAGTGGCCAAATTTTTAAAGTGTAGTCAATGGATACCGCTATATGTGATAATACTTCATTTCCTCATCCTAACTGGATTAAATGAATGAAAGAGCAACAAAAAAGCAAAGCAATCGAGCTGAACAATAAAATCACTATCCAAGACAAGATCGGATAAGGTATTATGAATAGTGAAACTTCAGATCGATATAATTATCTGACAACTTGTTCACACAATTAATCATATGCATAACTGAGTGCACACGTTCTCGGAATGGTGTATTACACCTATTCTTCTATGAACAATATAAGCCGAGAAACAGCAATACATACGTCAGGACTGTAATGAGATTGGACTGGAAAGGTTTTCTGGTTAGAGGAAGTTCAGTCCATCTGACTTCTTGCACAAGCTGCTACAGACGAAATTGTGATTGGTTGACGCCAACCAATCAAAAAGGGCGATCAGTTGCTTTTTAAAGGCGTGTCACATTCAGCCGACTGAGCTATTCGATGCTAGGTGGTGGAATGTAGCAATAAATCGACCAAGCAGAATGCAAAAACGTTTGTCGGCCAACGGCAGTCGTAAATACCGTTGTTTCTCTATAAAAATGATGCGGTTTTTACTAACAATTTGGGATCGCTTAATGCCACTCAGATCATTTCTGTTCTGGTTTTTTCGATTCAGTAGTCCTAGCAAGTGACAAGGACAAAATGGTACCTCGAATTAAATGAATTGTGTAATAACTTTCGCTGTAATTAATTAATCTTCTGGTTTTGTAATGTTCGTAACAAAAACGTTCCATTAAAAAGATTTCAGGGTGCGAAAATCAAATTGTCAATCGACCCCGCTTGCTTGTGTGTGTCCCTATACAAAGAAGTGCTTGTGGGTAGCGCTGAAAGCCTGGTGGTAACCTCTATAGAAACACATATATATATATGCATATATGTATATCACATTGTCTTTGTAGACAAACTTTCGAGTAATCCGTAACTTGGTCCACTGGTAGCGTTTCACTTCTGAACCAAAAGCTTCTTGAGACCAGGTCCATCGTCTTTTAGTTTTTCGCTTAAATAACTCTTAGTTACTCCCGACTTTCAACTCTCTCATTGATCGTACATGGAATACTGCGACTGACTAGCAAATATGGCTTCCGAGCCTAACTTCAAAAAATGAGTATGTAGAGATTAAACGAAATAAATAAATGAATAAAACTCTACAGTACCTTTTTGAAGTTTATCTAATTCGCTTCCTGTTTCTAGTTTTCTGTGTGCCTATCATGAAATTCTACTGAGAACACTCACCCAAACTGCCCTGCACTTTGGTATGTGAAATTTTTTCTGTCCCTCTGTGAACAATTTTCTGTTTGAAGCCTGTTCACTGAAACCATCGTATTCTACTAATTGCTAGAACATGGATGAAAATTCTTTGGACGAAAACTACTTGAAGAATTAGTTATTTGGACCAGTGAAATAAACGTCACTATTTTATTCAAATTGATTATCTTGGAAATACATTAATGATCATACATACTCTACACGTGTGAATGACATGCAATGGTTATGCCCAACCGTTTCAAAATAGTGTGGCGAAGCACATCATTTCATCATTGAGTCTGAACACGTGAGTGAATCAATGATTTTGGATTGTTTCTTTTTTTCCAACCGTATGTATTACGTCACTATTATTTCATGTAACTGTAGTGTGAATGATACTGATACACCATCATTCCCTCAAATCACCTAACGGCTTCACAGCTATAAAGGACATTACTGGCAACTGGATATCCTTAAAAGCGCTGGTCCGTAGTAAGGGACTTGATTGATAGACAATGAATATAACTCATAAGTGACTACAGTTTTCGCATTTAAAGGAACTTTTTGGCTGTATCCTATTACTTGTTAGTAATTAAAGTTTTACTCAGCTAGTCAAACTATTCATGAGTTAAAATTGATGAGCAATACTAATCATGATGTTGCCGATTAAAGTCGATTGTAAAATTACTAAGGCTTCTCACTGTAGGGTCAAATATTCTAAACATTACCTATAGTAGAGTACAGCTGGTTGTTCGTATATGCCTGATTGTGGGAACAATGACACAGTGGTTATTACGGCTGCTTCAGGAAAACGTAAAATGTATCAAGTATATATACCACTTCTATGTTGTAAAAAGTAGGAAACTCAAATCTAGTGTTTTCTTTTGAAGGGAGCAGGCTTAAAGTCTATCAAAATGTCAACTTACGGTCCCTATATTTGTATAAAGAATTGTACACAATTATGGTTGTTTGTCAACCATCTTAACTACATCAACCACTTGATATAACCGTATGATCAATTCTTATGGTGAAGAGTAGCAGTTGGAGGATAAAAATAATCATCGTTTTGTTATATTAAATATTATCGCCCGTTGAAAATTTTCGTAATCTTTTTGTACTTCATTACTCGCCTTCTGATGAGGTTTTTTATTGATTCCATTAAGTTTCCTTTCTGCTTATTCGATTGCCTTATCCTTCTGTAACAAATGTAACAAACCAACGTATTATTTGGCGCCACAATGAACAGCTAAAATCTTACTTTATCGGAACACGTGTTGCTTTGAGAATTATTCAAGAGGGATTGTGAACTTGCTATTTATACGGTAGTAAAAATATTTTAACCTTGTATTCTGGCCCACATGAATAGTGACGATTCTGTAAACCATATTACACATGAGTTTTCATCTCCGGAGCCATACGAGAACAGTTTAAATTTACTAATTTGGTAGAACCTTGTGGTGACTAGTTATTTTTCAGTTTATCGTAAAAGATCTAATAGTGAAAACTCATTAGACTCTTATGCTTATCATGACGTCTGTTAGTACAAGAAACCTCTCAACAAAGAAACCCTCAAGATAAACTTCTTTCATTAGAATGAAACGATCATCATTATGGTCTTACGGCAAAGTGAGGATGCATCCGTAACTCCAGAATTGAATATACATTTCTATCCCGCGAGTAACACTCTATCTGTCGGGCAACACACCGTCACACCAAACCTCGGTATATGCTCACACAACCCCCTGGTACGTTGTTATCACATTTGCAGGTTTCAAAGAAGCAAGAAAGTTAATATATAAAAGATTTGACAAACAGACGCCACTTAGATTGAGGGTTGCCATCGAAAATGACAAAACCTGGAACAGAGAGCTACCTTAAACGCCCCAGCTTCAGTACCCATTTTTCGCTTAGTTTCCAAACTGCTGATGACGTTGCTGTAAGTACTAGTAATCCGTTGTCACAAATGTTGTCATCGACTGGAATGAATTAAATTGTTACTACATCAGCTCTATCGTGGAAGCCGTTACTCAGTTTCGATTACTTGGCTCCGGGTGCGACTGTAAGTTTGATCGTGATGCTTATTCTGCCGCACTTAGTGTGGAGCCATTGATGTAGTGGTCAAATTGATAGCCTCACAAATACACGGGCCAGAGTTGATATCCTGATCGGAACCCCACTGTTGATTAAGAAACTGAACAAACAGTGTGGTGCCTCTCTCCATGAGGTGCTAACTGAAAATTCTATCAGAATGCAAAAACTGCTAGCGAATTTCAGAGAGGCTCATAGATGTTGCCAGAAAACAAAGACCAAAGGAAGTGACGTTGGTTCGGTTCTTTCCTGTAGATATGAAGAATTCTACTAAATTTTTCTTATACTCAAAAATAATTTCTTGAACTTTTGGATCCCATCCTCCTTTCAGCAACTGTTGTAAACGCTTCAAATTAGTAGAATTGTCGTGAACTTGAAATTTATTGGTGGAAGTCGTGGTCCCATTCCAAATAAGTTCCCAAAATCCTTATGGTCGATACGAAACCAGCCGGACTGTCCAGCATTCTCACTGGCTAAACTTGAAGTGCGTGGAGAATAGGTGAGCGTTAGCCAATACACTGTTCACATGCGTTAGACGTAACTGTTCAATGGACTAGTTGACCATCTGAAATCGGCTCCGCATAACTAGGTTCGCATGCGATGGATACTGGCTACGATAAATGAACAGGCTGAATCAGCTGTGAACACTAATTATTAAAAACCACCAAGGTTGAAGTGCGTGGAGAATAGGTGAGCGTTAGCCAATACACTGTTCACATGCGTTAGACGTAACTGTTCAATGGACTAGTTGACCATCTGAAATCGGCTCCGCATAACTAGGTTCGCATGCGATGGATACTCGCTACGATAAATGAACAGGCTGAATCAGCTGTGAACACTAATTATTAAAAACCACCAAGGTTGGAATGGAGAAATTCAAACATTTAAGTTTGCTAATACTTTTCAATGAGATTGACAAAGTAGCGAACAAGACTTGTATTCTGTGTTTGATCATCAGGCTAACTACAACACAATAACTATAAAGACAGTAACTGGACTGAGTTAGAAAATGGTCAACAGAGATTATGGACGACGTGTTTGTTATCAGTCACGCAATCACTGTTCCAAGCCGTGGGCTTGATTGATTGTGGGCCAGGGGAGTATAAGTGTCCGCACGAACTTCTTCTGAGCACAGAGGTCAGGGTTGCGTAATCGGATGCCAATGGCTTCGGCAACGGTCAACATTCGAAATCTCACCACTTTTGATCGATCTTTTGGTACTCGGTGGACAATCTGCAAAGCGTCTTTCTTGCTGACAGAATGATTAGATTCAGTCAAATGAGCAACATTCGCGTTTGAAATTATTTAAACCATACCACTATTCAACCACGCAGGATGATGTTCACACACACTGTCTATCTCTTGTGGTGCGACCAATATATGATGTTCGACAAGAGCAAACAAATGAGTACACACAACAGCTGGTTGTAGAACATGGAAGTTTGTCTTTGAGTTGTGACATGATAATGGGTGTTGAACGGAAACTCACGCACAACGGAGCGGCAGGATAGGTTGTTTCGACTGACTTTTTGAGCTTTCTTGAGATGACTTCGGCCATGAGTACACTCTTGAAAGGAAGACTGATAAACGCGTTTCTTTTTCGCAGAAGGTGACTTAAGTTTGGACTCTACCGCCTGCATCGCCTTTTAAATGAAACGCATTGGGTAGCCACTCTGCATGAACAATTCTTATATAAAGTCTAGATCAGCTTGTAAAGTGACAGGGGTGCATCTGTTTAATGCTCTACCCGTCAGATATCGTATGAAGTTTCGCTTTTGATTAAGCGGAACGAAACTGTCAAAGTGAATGCACTGGCCACTCCAATTTTGGTTTTTATACATAGTCCAGATATTTTATCTGACCATTGTTGTCTGACTCCTGGGTGAAATTAGTACTGCTATGGGCTGCGCTGAAAGCTGCCATAGCTCTGTTCATGTTAGAATTCTCGTTGACAACGCAAAAAATATCATCAACATAGCGTTTGTAAAATGTAAACTGTTCAGTGACTACACTCAGTTGGTTAGTCTCCAGCTTGCTCATGAAAACGTCAGCTAACAGGGGACCTAGAGGTGAGCCTATTGCCACTCCATCTCTCTGTCGGTAGATTGCATTGTTGAACAGAAACTGAACGTTAGTAGTACAAAGCACCAACAGTTCTCTCAGTTCACCTTTTGGGATGCCCACCTGTTTGTTGTTACGCACGATGTAATCGAATGAGAACATTCTTTGATTGTTTAGGTTCAGGTGTTGAACCGCGTCAATTAAATGAAACGTGTCCCGGAGACTGTGTTTCGCTAGTTCCAACCTGATATGTTCGAGCAGATCAGCAAGCCATTTAGCCGGAGCGTGATAAGGCGAGTTGCACATATCAGATTGTCTACTGAGTGTCAAGGAATGGATCAAAAATGGTGAGATTCCGAATGTTGACCGTTGCCGAGGTCATTAGTATCCGATTACGCAAGTTCGTGTGGACACTTTACTCCCCTGGCCCACAATCAATCAAGCCCACAATTTGGAACAGTGATTGCGTAACCGATAACCAACACGCTGTCCATAATCTCTATTGACCATTTTCTGACTCACCCCAGTTACTGTTTTCATATTTATTGTGTTGTAGTTAGCCTGATGATTAAACACAGAATACAAGTTTTGTTCGTTACTTTGTCGTTCTCTTGACTTCACTGGATATTTTCGAGCGAACTTTCCATGAATTACAAAACAGTTGGTTCCATTCACCAAACCGAAATTACGGATGGACTGAATTTGTAGGCACTGACAGATTGCGCAGGCACACCTTACTATTGATCAATGAAAAACGACTAAATATTTTCAGTTCATAATGTATTTATCAGTTTATATGTAACTTGAACAAATTTAAATCATTCTTCGGAAAAAATAAGAGACAACCTGTACAAAGTGTACTAATGAAAAATCCTCACTTGACAGCTAAACTATCCACTAGATTAATGAACTGGTTTGGCCACGACAGTACATTTTCTGGAAAGAACATCACACGCCAGCAAAAACTAGCGTAAAAATCTTACCTGAAAAGCGAACTGTGTTGTGGCGCTTTCTGTTTGCTAACCTTCTAGTGTACAACAACGTTTTTGGCTTATATCTAGTTGACTAGTAAAAATGAAACTAGCATAGTTAATCCGCATTGTCTCTAATCCTAGCGCTAATCAGTAAGGTGACTTCTCAAGGTGTGAGGAATTCTGCGTGACCCACTAGTATGGGATTGACCGATTCACACCCGGTTATCGGTTAACATACCAAGCTATGCCTAAATATAAGCCACGTTCGTACAAAACTATTGGGACACTGTGGCCAGAGAACACAGATGGTAGATTTAACAGATAGGACCACGATAGAGTATGCAACCCATTTTAGCTAGTCCAGAACGAGCGGTATATGGCGTTGACTGTCCACTCACTTGACTAGACTTGAGGGCTTGTCAGCGTAAGTGTTGTTACAGTGCCAGTTGTCCTGTGTTCTTTTGCACTATCAGCTTCACTGTGCTAGTGTCATTCACCTCGTTCAGACGAAAGTGGCAGTGCATCCATTCGCTGGCTTTATCCTCAAATAAGCCACAGCTTCCATCGTCTCTTTGAAAATAACTGGATTCTCCCACCGATATCCCTGTTAGCTATGTTTTGAAAATTTGTTAGCCGAGTCCAGTCAACTCTAGCCAGGGTCTGGTTATGCTGGGGGTGCACTAACGTGCGACCACTTTAGCCTAAAGTGTGAATTTTTAAATAATTGGGCGGGTATGATTTTCCCGATTATTTCAGAATTATTGTAAATGCAAAAGAGCTTCTCTGAGCAAGCTCCGTAAATTCACTACTGAGCAATACAAAGGGTAGACAATGTATTTGGTTATCCGGTCTGCGAAAGCTTCTGCGTGAGAGCTGCAATCTGGACAATGGACGCTGCTGTCTACCGTTCATAGGGCGTGCTCCAATTGTAAATTCTCAATCGATTCAAAACGCACTAAAGATTATCATTCGATGAAACAACCAGTCAAATTAATGTGAACTGCACCTTACAAATAAAAGAATGTCGGACGACAGAAAACATTTTTTAAACTCTCACGGTTTGTAAAATCTCAACAATACAAACAATTGCTTTTGATCATTGTTTGCGGGCCTTCATGGATTTATCATTTAACTTCAGATAGTAACAGCCAAGATGACACTGGTATTCTTGTGAAAAACGAAACACATGGTTGTTGCGTATTTGAAATATGTAATTTTGAATCATTAAGAAGAACAGGATAGACACTGACAGAACAGTAATGAGTGCATCCCGGACCTTCGGTTGGCAAATAATGCGGAGGCCAACCTAGTTATCAGTGAATTGTGACACAGCGTGACTAATTATGACTTCTGTAGGCACAACGTGATTGACACCCTTGTTGTGATCAAAACCAGTGATTACCGTTATCTGAGTTCATTATTGCACAATTCAACCTAACACTGATGATCGACGAGAAAAATAACATTAGACTTTCTCCTCCAGATGTATATCTTTGCTTTGTCAATCAGAGTAGTATGTTTAAAAGTCACATAGTTGCGAGACTCCTCGGACTAGTCAGTACACCCGTTTTACAATGCTTTGTTCTACAGACATGTGAAAGTATTTTGGTTTACTGTTTGTTAGATGGAACATGCTAGATTTGTTTGTTAGGACAAGCTGTATCGTATTCCAAAAACACTGTGAAACATTTGAAATCCCGAAAGGCTTAAAAGTAAAGGCGTGCGTTCAAACACTAAATGTACTGTCATTCAGATAGCACAGTAACTCCCACTTCTGTCCGTGTTTCATTTGACGACGAGGTCAGCAGAGGGCTAAGTAGCTAAGGACTTTCGAATCCACCCCTGAAGTGTCTACTCCAACAGTGAAAATGTAGCCAAGCTTTCAGGATAGTTTGCCCAGATTCTGTTTGACTATTTCCAGACCCTTTTATCTGTTGTTGCTACGTGGTGTATGTTTGAGAGTTCATTTTGCGTGCCTCGAGTTTGCTCCTTTACCATTCAGATATCTCCGCTCGAGAACCGTCCGCTTAGCTTTCACTAGTTATCTCCAATGTTCAGTCAAGTTTATTCGCATGTTTTTCGTGAACTGGTTGGTTCAGGGCTTTGACTTTCAAAAACGCCCAAACCTCTCAAAGTAAATATAATGTTTTGCTAATGTAGCATCATTGCCATGGCACTCTACAGGTTGCTTTGCTACGATTTAAGCCCTCTTTAAACCCTCCTCCCTATGTTTTACTCTCCGGCTGGTTCTACCTCGTTACTTGTAACTCTGTATCAAACAACTTACTTACTCGGGATGGACAGCGTAATAAGGCTTCTGCACGCTTCTGACAATATCTCATCTACGTGTTCAGTACACATTGTTTATCTCGTCAATGCCATGAGCGCCCAGAGTCTCAGCTAGCTTGCTTCTTCATCCGTCAATCAAGCGCACAGTTGTTTTCATCAAGCTTACCATAAGAATTTTCCGAAATGTCAGGCGCCTGCATAATGTCTTGATACTTTCTGACTGAATTGTTTTCGGGGCCCACCATAAATTTGGTTTGTTTGTATTTCACAAATATCCTCAAAGTTTATTTAACTGACGTGAAAGTTTAGTAAATAGCCACAATAGCACATTTGTTTTGGCATTTCTCCACTGACTATTAGCTTGTTATATGTTGCGTATGGATTGCATGATTTCAAAACTTCATCAGTTTATCGAACAAACGACGGTTTGAGTAACATAACTTTTAAAAATATCCCTGTCAAACGTTTCAGTACACACAACCTACAAAATCGATATTAGATGCATAAAAACACGACTTTCTAGTTTGCTGTTGGCTGGTCACATAATTATCTGAATGTTGTTACAGCTATCCTTAACCAGATGAACCTAAATCTACCGACAATGATGGATTTCACTGTGAAGTGTTTCAGGAATGCTGCAGGGGCAGTCGATTTTCTAGACCATTTGGTGGAATCCATACGAGCCAGTGAAACAAGTGTGTGACAGAGTACAGAGATGATATTTCCGAGTTCGTAGAGTGGTTTTGTGGCTCATGAGGTGGAACGCTTGTCGTGTTTGGGTACACTGTTTCTGTCGCTGGTTTGAATTCGGCTGAATCTTATTTTTCTTAACTGGGTCTCATCTAAATCGTCAAATCTGCCCAATTACTCATTAGTAATATTACTGTGACTGGGAAATAATGTACGTTCTCCGCTTTATTATGGGAATGCGCTGAGTTGATTGCACGACGTAATCAGAGATTGAGTAAAATCTGTCTGAACAGATTAGTTTCTAGACTTACAGTAGCTGACTTAGAAGGACCGGACCGAGTTCTCATGATGGACTTGGTTGACAAAACGTCTGAGTGAGTTTGAAGCTGTCTATCGATAAGTGATACATTCCTATGCTAATCACAACCGATTCGACAGCGCCATCGGACGAATGCTGACGCAATCAAAATCAGACTGTGCAGTCAGCCGCTGTGTTTGACGCACCTCTGTTCAGTCAATAAATCTGCCGTAGACTGTTACGACAACACCTAAGACACTCGTTAGTTCGCACGCACAGAGTATTATAATGGAGTTAATTTCGGTCCCGACATATTTGCCAATTATAGCCTGACTGTTATTTTTTAACTATAAACTAGTTATATGTTCTGGGAACTACGAAATAATAGCGACGTTCGGATATCGGATCGATTGTAGCAAAAAAATATTAGTGTATTATCCACGATTAATAAGAAGATCGACCGATAGAAATTGTGGAGAACAGATTCTAATTTGTACACGATGATGTTCACAAGATGATCCACCATGATTTGCAAAAGCGGGAATATAACCTTCTTCTGGGCTCCACTTCACCCTAATATGTATCTCAGTGAATTTTTCGAGGTAGCCGTCTGTTCGTAAACTTTTCTGTGTATTTTCTGCTCTGCAACCAGTTTGTCAGGGGTCCCAACACGCCATGTGCAAAACAGTTTTCTACCCAAATCAATTTTGTATGCAGTTGGATAAGAACTAGAAATGTTAAAATACTGACAGCCCCATATTGAGTTGCGGTGATCTGAACTTTGTAAATTGCCATTCGCATGTCTGGTAACAAATACATCCAAAAAACCCAAAGTGTTGTTCGATTCAACCTCGAACGACAAAGATAGGTTGAGGAAACTATTGCTAACGTAGTTGAAAAACAAATCAACATGAATAACATCAGTGAAAATCTAAATACCATCAGCATACCATTTATATAACAACGCTTCGACTATATCATCTGAGACTGACTGTTCAGTCATTCCTAAGAGAAGGTCCGCCAGTTTCTAGCCCAATGCACTATCCCTACCGTCACTGTCTACCTGTCGGCACGCAAATCCTTCAAAGTCAAAATAAAGGATTTTGTGCAAAATAAAATAATCTTCAAGGTATTCAAGTGAAAAATTCATATAACACACCTGACTAGAAAAGTCGTACGCAAAAATAAACTGTCTCATAAATAAGAACACTGGTAAAAAGTGGAGCAACGTCCATTAGTGGGCTGCTCACCAAAATATATTCCAAGTTTTCTAGTGATTCAAAGGAATACCTCACGTAATTTGGAGAGGAAACTTTACAAACAGTACAAAGGAGTTTTAACATATAAAACCAGGTGTTGAAGTGCATCATCCTAAAGTGCCTTTAGGGCATCGATTATTCTAGGTGTTTCGTTACCGATCGGCCCCATCTATCTGTAGAGTTTCAAATGTCTCAGTACAAAATCTCACGACAACAGATCACCCATTTGACGCAGCATTTTCATTCACGATACAGCTGTGTAATCAAAACCCGAAGTTAGTAGCGTTTTGCAAGGTAATGGTTTTCCTGACTTATCACTCGGCACTACGTGCAAAGAAATTGCTGGGGTAACCTGCTGAGTTACCATGGTTCTGGTTACATAACACTTGGTGCGCCCGTAGGCGTGTTTATTCACCGCTTGTCATTAGTTGCTCACTGTATATGACCTGTGTGTTTTGTGTTCAAGGCCAATTAGAGTAAACGAAAATGCAACAGATCACAACATTTGTATTCATGCCACTCTAATGAAGTGGTCATGTAGAACTCAGTGCTTCAAGTGACCGATTTTCGTGTATTTGAGCAACTTCTTTTGTGTGGACAATATAATCAATTTCAGTCAACATAAATCCGGTCTTGATAATGTTATTATGTGTATAAGTATGTAACATTCATTGAGATAATCCTTAAAGCCGATGCTTTTCAGAGCTATGAAAGTCAACCAACAGTGAAAGTCTGTTAACGTGATGGTGTCAGTATAAACAACTCTGGTCAGACTAACCGAAATGGCGTACTTAACGGATTATCTTGATATCCACTGTGTCAGCTGTCTCCTGTTGTCGCAGGTTATCTCTTATCTCCCTTTGTGCTCTTTGGAAACCATACTAAGTTGAAAGCAAAAAAGTTGATGATGAAAACGAGTCTGTAGTTTTTAATATAGTTAACTGAAAAATATTTCAATTACCAACCTCTTGTATTGACCATTGATCGTGTGGCTTCTCTAAGGATCCCGCCTGCAAACGTGTTTTCTTGCCTGCCTATTCCATACGCATTATTATGCGTACATCTGCTATAGGAGACCTGATACTAATTCAGTGGCACTTTCTTCAACCGTGCAGCTAATTGCTCGCGGCGAATATTTGCTCTTTTTCTAATGACTCTTCAGTTAATCTTTTTTACGGTCGTTTAGCCTGGATCTTGTCGGGCGCTGGTAAACGCATTCGAAGGTTGTACGTATTTTTCATCTGGTGTGCTTTTGTGTGCCGCCGAGTGGACGGAAGCTGACCTCGTGCTTCTTTTCCTCCTTCTCTTGCGTGCTGCATTTGACCACAGACTAAGCTAGAACTAACTACTTATATTTCCAAACTTTGCTGGAAATATGCCGTTCGTTTCCAAACCCTACTACGTTCTATTGGTTTGATACCTGTTGGGACTACGTTTCGATAGCTCTCCAGGAAAGGCTTTTTAAATTATTCCTGGGCAAGGGTCAAACGCTTATCCATGTACTCGCTACAATCACTCGATACATAAGTGATATTCCTCAGTTTGACGCCAAAGTCGGATCTTTTGCGATGCATCTAGTCCACCCAGACTAGCACGAGCTAAAGAAGTCCGATGACCTTTGTATACTGATTTGTTCTTCAGAAGGATGTGAACCGTTGACCATGTCAAACACTTTGTACAACAGTGTTCAGGATATCTGAGTCATCAGTCTCGTTTGCTTTGCGGTAATTTACTGCCACAAGGATCACTGCCAACGAGCAATTCTAGAATTTCTAAGAAAAAATACGACATGGTGGCGACCCGAACATTTCATTGGCTGGCCTGCGGTATGATATGTGAAATAGTTCCAAAACTCATAGTTGCCTATTGTACATAAAATGTTTGTTCTGGGACTACAAAACACGCTTAGCCTGCGAAGTTGCTTGTTGCATGAAATTCCAAACAGGTTATGTTAAGCCGTCGGACCACAAACGCATACACTCATTTGTGCGGCTGACGTGTATTCGCACATATTGGGCAGCGGCATATTGGTATTCGCCCTGGTGACACGTTCCTCCATAGTGCGTACACACTATTCCAATAGCCGTTTCTGGTCCCTGGTCCTCCGGACGTTGAGATGTGTCCTTTAGTTACACACGAACAAAACAGCTTGTTCTACAACATTGAGAATGTTCGAATGATATATGCTGTCTGATTGTTTACCCACATGCCATGTGACTCGTTCGGTTAACTGGTTCTCTAACCTTCATGAACAACTTCCGTGTTGTTGCCGTTTATGATGTTCTAACAGTCCACTTGTATATTTCTCCCGAAAAACATTCGGTCTCTATTCACAACGGCCTTTTTTATTTCGAGTCTAGTAAATTCTTACCCGGGAAAGATGACTTATACTGACTTCTTATGAATTCTATGAGAATCTGGAAACGATTAAAAGACGACGTAGTGTGTCGCGCACTAAAACACCATTTGTAATGAATTCCAGTCTTGTGAAATTAATTTCCGACCGTTTCAGTTTTAAACCATCTCCATTCAATTTCAACTGGTCTTGTTCTGCCGGTTATCGTAATTCGGAGTGGATCATACGTCGTCGATAACCGCAGACATATAACGTCGAAGTCCGGAGCATTCACTAGTAGTTCAGTATTTCGTGAACATAGGATTGTTTTAAGTTGCTTGTAGCACCCTGGTGTAATACTGCATGACAAAATACAGGTTTACTACCTGGGTCATCCGTCTTTCGGGATAGAAGAACGCTTCATTCAGAAGTAGAATTATTTGGGATTCTCACGTTGCTAGTATCTTGATCCCGATTCGACTTTCTAGAAACACACCTCACTATACATCATTTCTTCATGCATCGTGGAGTTCACGTCCACTTTTGCTCAGGAAAATGATATCAGGTTAGGTGAGTCAACCAACTTTCTCTTAAAGGAAGTGACAATTCCTTGCAGAAAAAAGTTGTTATTTGATTTTTTCTGACGAGTATAGCCAGGTAAAATGGCGATCACACTTAGACAGTGATCAAGGTAACCAAGTTTGACTGTTTTGTAAGCTCTACTGTTCAAGCACCGATGAATTCCAAAAGTGTCACAAACATTTCCTAAAATCACTGGTCTCAACCCTCAGCCTTTGTGAGCCGTGACAGATATAACTAGTTTTTTGAGCCCGAAGCATCGTTCTACAACTTAAACTTCCACGGTGTTTCATATAAGTATACTCGTTAACGGTTGTCATGAGGTTTCATCAAGCGCAGCGACCTCCACGTTCGCTTTTCTTGCTTTAGATAAGAACACCGTCTAAACAGCCTGCAGACCAGGAGATTGACTTCGACGGGCTTTATAGCGTCTTGACGAACTCAATGGCATGCAAACCGCAAAATTACATTAAACAATTTGCCATTAGCTGACTGTATAGTGAGATCACCTTCGACGTCCCCAAAATCCTAAACTCCCCGCGGCGTTACCACCGCCCTGGCCCACATTACCTTGTGAATGTAAATTTACTACAAACCACTAGCATCAAAGTTAGTGTGTTGGCGTATGTATCGCCGTTTTGCTTGTAAGTATATTAGGAATCTGCGCCATCTCTTCCATTGTAGGCTACATTCATTGGGACAACAATGTTCTAGCTACTACCGTTTGGAACGCCGCCCAACCAGGCTGACAATTGTTTGAATCCTGAGGGTGAACTGGAATTTCCGTTGACATTCGTCCTCTCTGGCGGCTGCCGTGCGGTTGTGTTGAAAGTTCTCTCACGTCCAGCTCCCTAGCGCCCTTATTCGTTGCGTTGAAGTCCGCTTGTGTACGGTGAGTAAATAAATAAATAAAGTTTGTTTGCAGATTCACCGTCTTCTCACTGGGACTTCCGATCCGTGCTAATATAAGGCTATGGAAACCTTGGGTGTACGAACCCTGGAGCTAGCACCACGAAAACTACCTCACAAACCAGCCGGTAAGGTTACTGGCGTGCAGTTTGACCTATTTTTTGTCTCTATTGGAACTTATGGAAAAGGTCAAACCATTACTGGAAGCTTTGATACCAAGTGACGTGATCGGTTTTCGTGCGCAACATCTATACCAAAACTGTCACCACCGATTTATCTCACGTTGCACGCAGATTATATGACGCTTGACTGACCTATGCCGTGGCAATTCCAACAGCAACGTCGAGTTGTCAAAACACCTACCAACTCCTTCAACCGTACCAAAGACGCGTTAGCCACTGCAGCGCTGCTGTATTGCTTTGACGCAAACACCACCACCAACATAACAGTAGACGCATCTGACACAATTGTTTGTGCCGTACTTCAACAGTTTGTCAATGGACTGCGGAGGTTATTCTCATTTATTCTTAGACGGTAATTGCATGCAGAAACTAAGTGTATCTCGTTCGGCTGTGAGTTACTAATTGCTTACTTGGCCGTTCGTCACTCTCGGTATGCCATCAAAGGTCGCCAGTTTGTGGTTTTCACCGATCACAAGCTGTTGATATATGCCTTCCACAATCGCTCCCATGGCCATCTGCCTCGTGAATTGCATCGCTTTGTTATCACCTCGCAGTTTTCAACCGACATACTACACGTTCATGGCAGCGACAACGTTGTGGCTGGGGCTGTATCACACGTATCGTCACATGCTGGCCATGACACCATCGATTTATTAGCTATGGCCGAGGCACAACGTAAGAAAGATTATTTCCGCCATGCTACCAGCAGTCACCTCTGTGTCCAGCGGACCTACTGTTACCGACGACACTCAGAACGGTCTTGTGCAGCACTTCCGCTGGACACCCCTGTCCAGTCGTGTCTTCAACCTTTCAACGCCGCATGTTCGACACGCCACATGGTGCCGTTCACCCCGGCCTCTTG
The DNA here is from genome assembly GCA_014338405.1 of Paragonimus skrjabini miyazakii. Lineage (NCBI taxonomy): Eukaryota > Metazoa > Platyhelminthes > Trematoda > Plagiorchiida > Troglotrematidae > Paragonimus > Paragonimus skrjabini miyazakii. The sequence goes on along the minus strand of JTDE01014747.1, from coordinate 2,544 downwards.
GATACGACCACACTTGCTTCCGATAGGTACGTCTGGCCCGGTGTGCAAAAGGATATTCGCGCGTGGGCAAAAGCTTGCTTAGCTTGTCAGCAGGCTATGATCGCTTCACGCGATGGCCGCATATCACCCCTATACCGACGTTTACTCGATGACTGTAACGCCCGAGTTCGTCGAACGCTGGGTATCATCTAATGGTTACCCGGCTACCATAGCAACTGATCATGGCCCCATTTCGGAAGTGGTCGCTTTACACAAACGCTGAACGCGCTTGGACATCACCGTACGCTTGCTACTGTGTATCACACGACTGCAAATGGGGCGAAAAAACGCTTTCATTGACAACTAAACACAGCACTCGCCGCCGTCGACGCAGTCCACTAGACAGAAGCCCTGCCATTAGTACAGCTCTGCCTCCGCGCTACCCTCTAGGCTGACTGATTTAACGCGTTCAATCGCTGACCCAGAACCGAGAAAAAAATAGGTGAGGCAACAGCGTCTATTGGAAAGACGAGAAGGGTCCCGAAGTAGACCACAGATGCTTTAAATTTATAGGTTGAAATGAGTACTATACATGGCTGTCAGAACGTTGAAACCAATCACGTTACAGAGGGACATCCGAAAGTGCGCTCGCAAAAACAGTTCACATAACGTACAGGCGTTTGATCACGCAGCTGCAATCTGATGAACTGAGTGAGGTTGATTTACTGAGCAAATTAGAGCATATCAACTAACTCGAAGCCGGATCGGTCAATCGATATGACGTGATTTGCCTTTGCTGCTTCGTTAGGAGATGCGTCTCCTAACACTGACTTCCATGTGTTCCAGTGCCGCTGTCCTTTATGTCCAACCTACGTGTCCTCCTGGAAAATACTTCTGGTCCGCCGCAGACGCTGTTCGATATTATGCCTACTACGCCGAGCAGCTCATATTACATGTGCGCTGCCTCTTTGTCACGGACACACGAGAACAAGGACTAAGGTAATTGTTCCAAAGGACCCCCAGGGCTGCACACACGTGTTTGTTCGCTTGGATAGTTCACGATGTCCTCTCGAAAGACTAGGAAAGATTCTTCAGAGCACTTAAGCAAAAAGACAGCCTCTGTGTAGTTGAGCATCAGGAGATCCAGGACGCTGTTAGCCCTGATCGTTTTGAGTCTGCTTACTTTGCGAAGGCTGAGAAATCCTCCGATGTTCCTCCACATTCCGTGGTCAGGCCGATAACACCTTAATAACACCCTCACCCAAGCACAACGCAATCACTGGACACCACGGACGACTTCTTTACTCACCGTAACGTGTTCGGGTCGTAGAGTGTACTGGACTTAACTTCTCCTAAAGGACTCACTTCCGTTATACTTCTTTCTGTTTTTAGAGCAAAAATAGACGCGAACTCCTTGAAAATAATAAAAAGCATTCCACTCATACCGACATTCCTTAAAACCAGTGACAGGTGAGGTCTGTGAGGAGGCGCTACACATTCAGTTACTGCTTACTTAGAGATAACTCCGGCATTACTGCGGTACAACGTGTAAAATTCTCCCAAAAATCTTAGTTTATATTGTACATAGGACGATAAGGACCTTTGTCTGTTGTCTGCTTGCTGTAGGCCACCGCATTTGTTTGCTTTCATATTTGTTGGTTAGTGCGCAAGTGTGGTCTGATACACAGTTGGTGCTTGCTGGTGTAGCGACCTCAACTATGTTAGAGCTACGATTGTCATTTGTACTATTTTTTCAAACTTCTGCATGTGCTTGGACATTTGTTTGAACGGGTATGGATACCGACAAGTACTTCGCGCACTCGAACGTACGACCCCTCTGTATGTTCGCTTGTCGTTCCACTGTGTCACAGTTTCGTCTTGTTATTCGTTTGCCTCGTTGACCTCGTGGGTCGACAGCATGCTCCTTGTTTTCTCGTTGCATTATTCGTAACCGGCTGGTATCGGCCCTCTCGATTCTACACTGGTATGTGCGAGGCCCAGATTCCAAACCTTCTTAATCGATAGAGTGCATCGGTGTCGTATTACGTTTCATGAGACTTGCTGTGACCTTTACTCACAGGAAACTTGGCCTCCCACTCGTTCGTATCCCAATATCGTGTCTGGATCATTTTTTGTATGCCTGGGAACTGATGAGTTCGCCGGTTCCACAGGTTTGTTGCGCAGCTGGAAGTGGAAAACCTGTGTAGTACCCCCGCCCCGAGATATTCCGGTAAGAGTCGGTAGTTGGAGTTTTTGGTTCCACAACAGATTCTTTCTCGGTTTGGTCGTTGTACGTCAGCACCGATCACGTGAATTGCTGAAAAGGTGAGAGCATGTAAAGTGTGTTGAATGTTTGAGCAGCTGGTATTGAATCGTTCGTTAACGATTCAAGGTTCACACCGAGTTACGCGTAATCGGTTAATCTATAAATGCCTTTCTCAATATCCAACGGTAGAGAAGATAATCTTCAAACGGTTAATGAGAAGACGCTCGTGAAAACTGGATTTTATACGGTACTAATTGAAACAATGTACATGAAAATTAAATACCATACCTCGAATGTGA
>JTDE01014746.1:0-24400 GCA_014338405.1 Paragonimus skrjabini miyazakii | reverse complement strand
AAGTGGCGCCAACGACAAGGCAGCACAATAACGAGAAGGTGATTTTTAATTATTGGTCAGTTAAAACAAACAGATATGAGACCATCACGCAGATTTCGACGATTTCAATTTCTGCATCAGCTACCAAGCCATTAAAACGATTCATTCCAGGAAAATAATTTTCCCGAACACGATAGCTCGGGAACTCACGTTCTACGACTAGCATTCATGATAGGATGGGGTAGGGGGAACCGTGTCACAGGGAGGGGAGGATACCAAAAGGGAGAAAATAACCATGTAGCTGTAGCGTACAGCTCATGTGAAGTACGACGAAGAAGAGAATATGCGATTTTCTGGTCAAACCTTACATACAAAATTTATAATTTTGTGTTAATAAAATATATAGCACTAGCAAACTGTTGTTGTCGTAAAACGCGAAAAAAGATCAATTACCAGGCTTTCCTAGTATATGACTACAGCCGAATTCCGATGTCGATTTGGTATACACGGCCAAAATATAGAATGTGTAACAACACGGAAAGATTGCCAGGTGATCTGTTAGGATAGAAGGAGGCGCGGATTGTAACGCGAAATTTGTATGTAGTCATACTGGACGAACAAGTTAAGTATATGTATATTTGCATTGTGATCAATAACTATAGACAGCTGGTTATCATTAAGTATGAAGTGAGAGCGTACCAGGATGGTTCGGTTATTATAACGGGGGTGTTTATATTGACACCGTGTGTTGACTACAGACATGTTTTGTTGTTAAGCTGCAAGTTTTATACATATCTGTGTGCAAGATCTGTCCTGCTCCAGTGGCGAAATTGATAGCTTTGGTCAGTTCTAAGTGTACGTGGCGTTGCACTATGCGACACTGTATTTTTTCTCAAATGTTATTAAGTTATCGAAGATATCCTCTTCAGGTAAGCAGAGTTTGAAAATGGACATGACATTCTCCACAGTCAGGAGGGGTTCTAAGCTTCGTTTGAATTTCTGTTTATTCTTACTGGCCCTAGTTACATGTGGAAGTTTGTAACAAATGATGGAATATTTCACTAAGATAAAAGTTGAACGCAGTGTTTACGGCAGTTAAATTGAGGAGTCAACAGTGAGTTTATCGCCAACAACTAGATTATACATGAGTGCAAGGTTCAGCTTGAGTCGCCGTAGCCAAAGAGGATTCAGTACAAGCGTCTGGTGGCGTTCTTTGTAGTTTAGAGAAGATGGTTAACCCACTAAAACGTTGGTGACCATCCAGGGCTAGCCTATCAGACTTGCGCAGGTGATTATATATGAACGTGCAGTACTCAAGTTGGGGTCGTACGCACAGTTTATGAAGATGTAGTTGAGCTACAGGAAGGAAGAGTGAATGCTTAATGTACCCAATCGTTCGTCTGGTTTGAGATACTAGGAAAAGTACGTGTTCTGCAAAATTGAATAAGTTTGAGTAACGTCTACCCTGGTCGCGGACTGAGTTGGCAGTTGAAATACTATGACCGTCCACCTTTATAGTCCTTTGGTATATGACAACCTTGTGCAACGATGGTGGATTTATTGACTGAAAAATCCGTCAACCACGTTTGACGCCAAGACACTAGAGACATGGAGTCCTTCCGTATATCTCCTAAAGAAGGGCTGAGACTGCCATGAGGAATAGTGTTGAAAAGTTTGATGCTATCAGCGAATAAGAATAATTAGCCATGCTTGATTACTTCACATATATCGCTTATATACATAATAAAGGGTAACGGTCCCAAGACGTTTCCTTGAATCACCTCACTGGTGACTGGTCTGGGCGCTGAGGTGTTATCTCTTATTTTCGCTGTTTGTGTACAGTCTTTAAGGTATGAAGCAAACTAGCTGTAGTGGACAGGTGGGTATGCACTGGACCTTCGTCCACTAACAACTTAATACGTCTTTTCTGAAGATCAATCAAAACGTAGTCCCAACAGGCATTAAACTACAGAACGTAGCGTTGTTTGGAAACAAACCGTATATTTCCAACAATGTTCGGAAATATGATAAGTAGTTAGCTCTAGCCTAATCTGGGACCAACAGCAGCAACCAAGAGAAAAAAGAAAGGAAGCGCGAGACGGGCCACAACCCACTCGGCGGCACTCAGAAGCGCGCCAAGCGAAAAGTGCGTCGAACCTTCGAGTGAGTTAAACAACGCTCGAAAAGGTTCGAGTTAAACGACCTGGAATATTAGAATAATAGATGAGTCGTTAGGAAAAGGGCAGGCATCCGCTGCGCGCAATTCGTTGCATGACTGGAGAAAATGGCACTGAGTTCATGTCAGTCCTCCTACAGCAGGCATACGCGGAATCATGAGTACAGAACAAACAAGCAGGAAAATACGGTTGCAGGTGGGATCCTTACAGAAGCCACACGATCGCTGGTCACGACACAGCTAAGCAATGGGTCAATTATACCGAAAGACACCATGTTGGTCAAAAGAGACACATTCGTACTCATCGCTTTTGTCCACCCGCTTTTCTGAGTTATGATACACCTTGTAGAGACACTCTTGGTTTGCCACTATTGATATTGTTTGATTGCATGTCTGCATTTTCTCGATTTTTCGACCGCCCAAGGTCACAATTAACTTTTGCAATTTCCGGTCGCTGATTACTGGTTTGTCGTGCTAGGCTTTTGTTGTGTTTTGTTTACAGCTTGCTTTCCCCGTCTATTTGCAATAAACGTCGTTGTCCGCTAATCGGTTTTCTGGTTTAACCATTGTGGAGAACAGGCACGATTCTAGATAGAAACGTTCTAGTCCTCTACAATCTGGAATTTGAAAGAAGAATTCGCAAAACATTTTTTGTCAGCAGTCTTCCTACTCATGAGATGCTGGGTATTTTGACATACGAACAACAAACCGATAAAATGTTTCCACCCTCATGCCTTCGCAGGTATCTGAAGCGTCACCATGTCCGCAGCCAGAACGTTGGGTTTTCGGCACCAGGTTTATTTTCTCACGCTGACACTTTAACTCGAGTCTACCAACTTTCGATGGGGCGAAGGAAGAAGGGGAATCAAGAGGCAGTAACACTTAAATTTGCATTGTCCATGAAGTTGTCGACTGTGAGGTTATTATAAGTTGACCGGGTACGTCGACACCCTGAGTTATCCCTTTCCGCCCGTTATGCGGGTACTTCACTGTGTTTTTCTTCTTCCAGACGATACAAACAGTGTTTGGCGGGAGATATCTCGGCTACCTGTACACGACTTACACAAACGAGAACTAGAACGGCGCCGACAACACAGCAGCACGCTCCGTCACCAATTCAAATTCAACTAGTGCGCGGTAGCTGGTTTTGGTTGCACATCACATATGAGACCATTGCGCGAGTGTACCTATCAAGTCGTATGCACTGGTTTGAAGAAGGACCTACCCACCAATGAACATATCCAGAGAGTAGTCACCAAAGTGTTTACTGATTTGGGGCATTTCCCCTCTTGAAAGTCTTCATCCTTATCCGCTTAAGTTTCGAAGATTCCGCGGCGAATGAATCCTTACGCACTACTTATTAAGCGCAGGACTCGTGTAGCAATTCTCTATTCCAGTGGATGATACCAGTCGAAGGGGTCACGACGAGAAGCTCTATAGGCCTGGACAGGATCGCCTCCTCGCATTTGGAGAAATTGCGCGGGGGCTAATAATTCATACTATCTTACAAACCAGCAGAGTCGGATAAAGCAATGGAACATGAGAATGACTCCGGAATAACAGTAAACATCGGGTAGAATGGGACACAACCTTGAAAGGAGTTACGTACATACAAAGCAACACCACCACCTCCACTCCTTGTCCTGTTTTAGGGCGTGCGTGCATTAATTTAACATTTCCTCAGGTATACTCAGCAATACCAGACGCGAAATGAAAATACAGGTAATTGAGGAGACCGAAAATATATCATGCGACAATTACAAATGGTCTCGATGAGCGCTAGACGACACCGATACGCGAAATAGCTAGGGAGGCTAAGGATCCGACCGTCGGGCGCGCTAGGAAGCCGGATGAATGTGTATGGCGTCCTTGACGCGCATAGGCCGATAAGCATGCAAACAAACAAACGCGATCACATGCATCAAACAGACGGCAGGCAAGGATCCCTAAGGTCTTATGTAGAATGTGAGCTAAGATTTTGGTATGAATTTTACACATCGTACAGCAGACAGACCGGGGGTATCTCCAGGTCACTACACTGTCGTTGGGGATAAAGAGCACGTCGGTCACATTAAGCTCGGGATCAAGGTGATTTGGTGAGAGCCATGATTCGGCCATCCCGACGACAAAATTGTCATCAGCGGGGCAAAGCGCTCACAGTCCTGCTGATTTAGTCGTCGGGATATGGGCGTTAGTAAAACGAGATTAGAAAGAATTTATCATGAACGAGTGCAGTTTACTAGATTTTTGAGTGAGTTAAAATTCCTGGGGAACGCCGGCTCTTAATAAACCAACTGGGACACGTTTTTGAAACCGTAGGTTCAGTTAGGGATGTACTAAGCAAGCAGCTATTGCTGGGGGTCAGCTCTCAACTTTTCACGTTTGTTCGTTGGAACTATTGGAAAGGAAGTTCACGCAGTCTGGGATTTGTTGGCGCCTGTGACATAAACACCCAAGTGTGTATGTAAATTTTTCTGAGGTAGTCATGATAATTTTCAAAAACCGCGCTGAGGATCCATCTGGCGTCAGACTAGATTGCGGAATGCGCAACACCGACTACGTCAGAGGACTATGAAAACACATTGGTGACATTTGTTTCACACCGATACACAAACATCACGGTCGAGAATAAAAGTAATGGAAGAGGTACACATGCCATTGTGGTTTTGGACATATCGATGCGTCGTGGAAGCCACCTCAACGAGCTTGTGTAGGTCCCTACAAGGTGGTTCATCAAAACGACGGGTATTTTTTAACTGACAGTGATGATAAGTATGATTTAACACCTGCCGGCCGTCTAGAACCCACGCTCGTTAACCGAATCCTTTCCATCCTTCATATTCTTTTCATCTCCAGTGAACCACCGGCTCAAACGGAGTGAGAGAACCATCCTCAACGTTACTCCGATAATGCAAGTGTTGGCGGGATAGTGCTTGCTCTACATGCCTGACTGATCACGAATCGTAACTCCGTTCTTCAGCTATCACCGAAAGCGTTCGTTGCGCATGCTGGTTAGTTTTGACTGGTTTTAATAGCTACGCAGTTTCCGTGATTTCCACCTACGATATCGTTTTGGTAGCCTGCTTGCGGCGCTTCCTGTAGAATTACAACGTAACGCAGCGTAGGTTGCGTAATTGATTGTGCTGTTGGCGTCATTTTTGTTTCAGATTTGCTAAGTTATGTACATGTTTCACCGAGCCATTGGGTTATGGTCGGTCGCGTTGTATCTCTCTGAAGGACAGTCACAATAGCCCCTACTGCGGGAGGACATTGTAGCTGGACGTTTCTACGGTGCATAAAGTTGACTCGCGAGCATACCGAACAGTCGAAGTAAAAAACCCTAACTTGTAGGTAACAGACTTACTCTTGTTAGTACTTGTCTGTTTTGATTGAGCGAGCTGTAACGATTTATACTGATGCACCGTGAGCGTTTGTCTTTTGAGCTCCGTAGCTTAACGAACCCCAGTGCGAACAACACACCGCTTCTGTTGTTGTCTCCATTGACACCGATAACTCTACAAACTCCATCCTGTTAATGCAGTGGACGCACAAGTCAGCGAAATACGTTGTTTGCTAGTACACCGACATATTTTGTTTCTCTATTCGACTGTTTTATTCATCGTTAAGTTTTCTTCGTGTAAGCCATTTCGTATCTCCACTACAGGGAACGCATTATTCTTGCAATCAATATTGTTTGTGTTACCTCTGCTAAAGGCCATGCCATCTTGGAAAATGAAGTTTGTTCACCAACGAAACTCGGGAGATTATTTTTCTTATGGCTTCATTAAGGTAAAGCTTAAGAAAGTTACCAGGAGCCCATAAAACCCGCCAACTCTGGCCCAGAATCGGCCCGACTCCGACAAGAGTTGGCAGTGGTTGATTCAAGTAGGCGTACAACAAAATCATGAACATAACTTACATAATCGTAAACATGCACGGCGCGTCACACACGTGACAATCAAATGACAGAGCTACCGAACTACCCTGGATAAACAGAATGTGCACTTAAACGAAAACGACCTATTCTCAAGTCACATGTGTCTATCGCAGTGAAGTATGCCAATCTCAGGTTTTTCATAATCATTAGTCATCGATGAAATAATCCCACAAAGATTCTCTATTCACTGAAATTTCTAATATTTGGTCCGTCAGTAGAGTAGAAAAGAGAGTTCGACGGTTGGTCTACTTCTGGCCAACTTGGCCCAGTCGGCCATGTGTTTACTGGCAGGCAGAAGACGTATCAATTCTCCACCGTCAGAAAGATGCCCCATCTACGTTAAGCACTCGAGTTTTGCAAACACTTCATATGAACTTTTTGAGTATACCGTTTAGACTTACTTGGCTCAGCGACCTGTGCAGAAGAGGATCATGTTCCAGGACGAATCAACGGCGAGTGAATTTGTGAAACGCACCACTGTAACCAGAACGTTGTGCCAAGCTTAGTCTACATACTGTGTCAGTAGCAGTAGATGTAGTAGTTGGTAGCATATATTTTGTCCGGCCGACTTAGATCCCAACCCTTGTCAATTCGTCAAAGTCTGATCAAATCCGAGCCAGAGTTATTGCGTTCTATGGGCAACGACGGAATGCACTGGGGCACATACCCATAGTGACCACAATGCTATGGCTGCAGGCGATTGCTGTGGAAGATTTAAGACAGTAAGTTGTTTTATCCAGTTCATCGAAATGACAAGAAAACATACAGCGCGAGAAGCAGACGTCAGTCGACTACATAAAGCACTCAGTTGTACAGGTTTACCGTACGGCGAGGAATCGAGGAAACCAACGTACGTTACACGGGTTGTAATCATGGTGGGGTGAATGGCTTCGGCGCCAAGACAGCAGGACTAATCGCGTTAGGACCTTCTGCTAACAGAAAGCCAGAGGGTGACGCTCGGGTGACAACACTTGGGAAACGCCAAAACCCTGGGATTGTGATTGCGTAGTAAAACCACAAACGAAATGGAGGGGACACACACATGAGTTGTTGAAATCAAATGGTTCTCGACCAAAGGCGACGAACTTCTGTGCGAGCGTTGACATGCTTATCCGCATTCGCATTAACCACATATGAATTTACTGCTCCATCTTCTGTCGTTCTTAGGCACACCAAGAGCCCCATCGGTGTCTTCCCAGCGCGCGACGCACGCCTTCATCACCTGCACGCCGACCTCGTCAGAAAGCTACCACCCTCTAACGGCTTCACGTTCATTCTGACTTGTCTCGACCATTTTACCAGGTGGCCAGAGGCAACCCTACTACCCGATTTTGCTTTAGAAACGATGGCTCGTGTCTTTTAGAACGTTGGGTAGTCCAATTTGGCTGTCCCGCTTTGGTGTCTACTGATTGTGGTTCCCGCTTCGAGGGATCTTTCACAGATCTTTTTAATACCCTTAGGTGCAAACATACACGCACTGCCGCCTATCATCCGGAATCCAACGGAATGGTGGAACGTTTTAATCGTCAGTTAAATGCAGCCCTCAATGCACAGTCGAATCCTTCCTGGCAAGAGACTTTGCCGCTAGTCATTCTTGGGTTGCATAACACCGTCAAGATATACTTGAAGACCACACCGGCTCAACTCGTCTATGGTTGCACCCTACGTTTTCCCAACGAATTAGTGTCTCCATCGGCCGCCTAACCTGTCGATTATGGATTGTATGTGGCACGCCTGGCGAATCACCTGCAACCACTACGTCCAGTGCAACCACGAGAGCGGTCGTCACCCGTGCATTTGCACGAGAAACTTTCTTCATACGCGCAGACGGCTCACGCAAGCCTCTGCAGCCGCCGTATACAAGTCCTTTTCGCGTGTTAAAACAAAGCGAAAAGTCTTTCGCCGTCGACAGGGATGGCAAACGCGAAGTCGTTTCAGTTGATCGAAGTAAACCCGCGTTTATCAAAGAAGGTGAGCCTAGTGTTGCGCCTACACCTGCAGCTCCGTCGGCTTATTCGGAATATATGTCAAACACGCCTGATTGCAACCGCACATCTTTCCATGCACTGCATGACCCACATGGTAGACGCGTGTGTAAGCCTGTAAGGTTTGCTGAGTACGTTAGTTTTCTACATATAAAATGCTCGTTTGTTACATCTATGCTGTTGCCGTTATTTAATGCCATATTTTTTCGGCATACACCAACACGTTTTCTTCCAGTTCTTTTTAAGCGTGATCTTAGAACAACTGGTTTGCAATATTAGTCAACGAATTAAAAGGTATCAGATATCCGACGGACTACTGATGCCGGACGGTTCGTCAACATAGTGAGCTTGTGTTTCTGCCCGGCATAGGTATTTCTCCTTTCGTTCAGTTTCAGATCACCTGGACTTGGTGCAATGTAGAGACAACTGAATACTATCGTTCAGCACCGGGTAAACCTACCTTCCCGTTTTCTCACTTGTGAATCTTTTGAGGTTGGGTAGCCCGCTGCGATGGATGTGTACCGAAGACTAAGTAACCTAAATATTCCAAATAATTGACCAAATCAGCGCACCGTTCGTCCGCGACCGGCCATCTTGTGGACTTTTCCATCTCTTATTCTCCTGCGCTCCCTGCTAGCTGGACAGTTACCTAGCAGTGGACATCAAACTTTGGTTACCCCATTGTTGCATGCCTATTTTGCGTAACGAAGGCTCCTGTTTACCCTAGTGGCCTTCTTGGGGGAGGCTTTATAACGACATCTTAGAATAGCTTAAATTTGTGGGCATTTTGTTGTACGATTTGACACTTCCTGCTGAAGCATGTTTGCTTAGCCCAGTTGTATGCTCTATTTCCGCTAGCGTAGAAATGTTTCACTTTTCCGATCGCGTGCTACATACAGGACGCCTGCTGGCTGTACACTTTCTTGTTCCTCGGTCGTGGCAATATATAGAGTACTGCGCTGTTTGCCGTCTCCTGAATTATTGTCATTGTGTAACTCATCGAATCTGGAGTAAGACTTTGTGGGTGAGTTCCCACATTATGTGGTCTACAAGTCCGATAGATGTCGGTGCAATGGTTCCAAACCACACACAATCCAAACATGTTTGCTGGCTAGTGCACCTAAAAACAAGCTCGTTTTACTAGTTTTTTGATAAAGTTCTGCTGACATGACCCTAATTGCATCACTCACTAGATGTGGCCGGTCCTGATCACCAACTGTTTATCCACTAAGACCACATAATACTTACCCGTTGCCACAAGATACACGAAGAAAAGTGTACGTCAGCGGACAAAGTATTTTGGCTAGATTCTGTAATGAGTTTAGTGAAACAAGAATGGAGTAACCAACTTGGCTGAAACCTAGATATAATTGCGACACAGTAGTGATAACACCTTGAATTTGAGCAGTTAAGATGTTTATTTACTGAGCACAACTGTAACCTCATTAACAGTGATGTAATAAAACAATACCAACGGGAAATAAGCTTAGTCATAATCACCCCATGTTTGTCATCTGAAGCGTTTATAGGGTGTAATGTCGGCATGGGTCAAGTACTGTTGAGTACTGTTAAGTCTGCGTTGACTTTCAGCGATTTCAGTGATTTGTTCACGGGTTCGAGTTTGGAGGCCCAATTCACCCGGATCCAGTCAGTTTGTCCGTTTCGTTGTCAGCGGTGTTCTGTTGACCTTAAAGTCAGTCATTGAAAACAGGGTGTAGCACCGCTCTGGGGGTTACAGGGATTACCAAGAACAGAGTAAAATACTAATCTAGGAAAGCATAGTAAAATACTTATCTAACAACTTCTTACGTGAGTGAGAATCTAATGACGCTTTGGAGCGGTCCCTAGAAGAACAACTAATAACCTCCAATGAGAGGTTGTTCCAGTGGCTGATAACCCTATAAATGAAGAACTGTTGCTTAAGGAAGGTCCGGGGTCGAAGCTTATAGAGCTTCTTGTCGTGACCTCTTCGATTGTTATCAACTACTGTGGTAAAGAACTGGTGCACGAGTCCTGTGCTGAAGAAGAAGTGCGTGAGGATTAAGTCGCCGCGGAGTCTTCGAAATTCAGGTGGATAAAGATCAAGAATTTCAAGACGAGACTCATAAGAGAAATACCGCAGGCCAGCTACTCGCTGGACACGCTTGATGTCAAGTATGTCCTTCTTCAAGCCGCTGTTTACGATTTGATTTGCGTACTAAAGCAATGGTCTTATATAGACTCCGTAGAGCGACTGGAAAGCATGCTTGTCCATTCGGGAAAGGTTCCCCAGAGTCCCAAATCCCTTTTTGGTGACCATCTGGTGGTGATAAGAAAAGGAGAAACTATTCGAAAGCCAAATCCCTAGGTCCTTTTCAAGGTCGACTTTCATGATATCCGTTAAACTTTGTGCACCATGGATCACGAGTAGGTTCCCTGAGTCTCCTCCAAGCGACGTATGTGCACACTTACTGTCGTTTAGAGGGGGACTCCAATCTTCTGACCAGCCTTTAATACGGTCGAGGTCAATCTGCAATGCACTGGGATCAAAAGCATTCCAGATTTTTAAATCGTCAGCATAAAGGAGGGTGTTGCTAGAAGTAAGATCGGGAAGGTCATTGATGTATATTAGAAACAACAACGGACCGAGCACGGATCCTTGAGGAACTCCAGCGGAAATCGGAGAAGGAGAGGAAAGATTCGATCCGGTTTTTACCATAAAAGTTCTGTTATCAAGAAAGGATGTAATCCAGCGAAGAACCTCTCCTTGGATCCCATAGGTTTCTTGCTTATGTACAAGTGGACCGTGTGGGACACGATCGAATGCCTTGGTAAAATCGAAAAAGATGGCATCCGAGATATGGCCAATCTCTTTGGCGTCTGTCAGTCTATCCATGAAGATAAGCATATTGGTTATACACGACCGGTCGGTAAGAGAGCCATGCTGAGGAGAAGAGAAAAGATTATTCGAGAAGAAATGCTTAAGGATGGCGCGTTTTAACAGGCGCTCCATTACCTTGCATGGGATGCTGGTGAGGCTGATCGACCGATAACTCGCAGAGGAATGACGATCTCCTGCCTTAAATACAGGTGTGACAATGACCTTTTTCCATGCCTCCGGAAGAGTGCTGATCCGAAGTGTCTGTTTGAACAGGCGATGGAGGGGCACTGCCAAACCAAGGGCCGCTTCTTTCAGGATCCGAGGATGGATCCCGTCTGGTCCCATTGCACTATAGGGGTTGATCTCAAGCAAGAGATCCTGAACGTCGAGCACAGAGAATTCAGCTGTTAGGAATGGGCACTAGAAGTACCACCTCGGGAGAATCGGATGTCTTGTTTCCGGAACCACATTGTAGACTGCTGAATAGTATTCTCTGAAAACCTCAGCAACCACCTGAGGGTTGGAGGAGGTTTTCCCGTCGGGATACCGCAGGAAAAGCGCTGAGGGCTTAGTTTTTCTCTGGCGACGTATGTACTTGAAGAGAAAATTTTCATTCTCACGAGCTACCAGTAGAATTATTGTCTGTACCTGTTTGGTATGTTGACGGATTTCCCGCCTGCATCTGTTTCGTACAGAGCGAAAGGCTTCTCGATCCTCCGGCTTACCCGTTAATTTCTGCTTAGAGAATGGACGGGAACGTAAATCAAGAAGACGACGTATGTTCCGCGGAAGCGGTGAGCGAGATGAGGACATCCCCAGTTTACGAGGAACAAATTCCTCATCAGCTTCATGAATGGCATCATTAAAAGAAAGATAGTTGGTGTTCACTGAATTTGACACGAGTTTGAGCGTACTTAAGAATGTCTTCAGTGCGCAAAAGTTAGCTTTCTGGAAGTTTCTGAAAGAAGTCTTTGTTACGGTATTTTGGAACCAATAACAGATGAAATCGAAAGCAAGTAACATGTGGTCACTATGTCCAAGCGGTGGGTTGATGACCACTCTATCTACCAAATGAGCCTCATTTGTAATAAAAAGATCAAACAAAGAGGGTGTCTGTCCTGGACGGTACCGTGTAGGTAGCTCAACATATTGTGTCCAGACTTTTTCATGGATCAACATTGCTAGGGATTTCGAAAATCCGTAGTCAGAGTCCTCATGAGGAGCAGCTACATAGTTAAGTTTGGGTGCGTTAAAGTCACCTATAATGAGAAGATGGGAGAAACGGTGTGTAGTCGAGAGATAGTCTAGGCGGCAAGAGTGGCCTCGTCGTCAGATGCGCCGCACGACGGCGATCGATAAATAACACCGACGAAGAGCGTGTCACGATTACGAAGCTGGAGTTTAAACCAGAGTCCGTCACACTTCTCTGGGGAAGAGACTTCTTCTATGACAGTTGGTACTGGCAACTTCTGGCTTAGAAAGACAGCACGGCCTCCCATGCGCCCACGGGAAGAGTCTGTTCGGTACAGTGAGTATCCAGGAACATGCAGTTCGTTATCACTGATGTCTGCGGAAAGCCAGATTTCCGATAAAGCAAGAATATGAGGACAAGTGTCGTCCACCAGCCGTCTGGCTTCAGGTAGTTTGTTTAAAGGACTCAGACAGTTAGCGTACACGCACCTGAGGGCTACCTCCTCGTTTGATTGGGTGCAAAAAGAGACTGAAGTGCGCGTGGAAGAGCTTGAGAAAGCAATCATAATAGTGAGGGGTAGTGTGTAGACGGCGCCAGACTTTTCTGAGCCCTCTTGAAAGGTTGCGGCCGTTTCTTTACCGCCTGAGCATATGTGAGCGTTTCTGTGGGACGCTTCTCCCGTTTCTGGTTGCTCAGTTTTGATGGCTTGTGGACCGCCTTCATTTTTTGGAATACTGGAGGGTGGTTTGCAGTTTTGCACCCCCGAAACTTTGGGTGTGGTTTCTGGTTAGAAGAAAGCCTAGGAAGAAATGACCGTGACCCGGCAGATGGGAAAGCGGCTGGAATGAGCCAAGTGTGAGCCTTTCTAGAAACTGGAGGTGATCCAAGGAGATTCATTGGACTGTAAAGTTTAGGAATAAAGCAAGTTTGGGTAGAACCTTTTGGAAGTCTGACGATTGGGGGTTTAGAGGGCTACTGGTTCAGACCCCTGCAGCCCCAAAGATGCTTGGCCATCCGAGTAGATTGGGGCAGTCGTCTTTGGTGTGGGTGTGGGCACATGGGTTGACCCGTTCGGAGGCGCTGGTCCCTTCTTAAGAATGGGAATGAGGACTTTTACGTTGGCTTGAAGTTTGGGGTCAGCCTTGATGCGTGACCTTCTTTTGTCAAGCTGGGATCGCTCCTGCCGCTCCTGCAATGAGCGATCCAGTGAGACTCCTTTTAAATTAGCATGACTTTTTCTAACTGAACCGTCTTGTCCGGTACTTCCCCCGTGCTGACCTTTGCGGGTAACGTCACAAGAAGTCCAAGTGACTTCTTGGTAGCTTTTGAGCGAAGTCTGCTGGCCGAAACTGGGGTTGTTAGTTCTGGAGGGAATGCGGCGTTTAACACCGCTCTTGCTTGTCCACCTGGAGAAGGTGTGGTCGGGAATCGTCCCCACAAAACGCACCTCCTCTCCCGGAGTGCCTTGTCCATCAGATTTGTCGCGGCCTCCTGAATTTGTGCTGTGGACAAAGCCACTGCCTTACGAGCAACGGCCACACCCGGAAGGGCGAGCGCAATATACTCGTTCAGTGAGCTCAGCTCTGACTTCATGTCAGATAGAGCCGACTGTGTTTCTACTAGAACTTTTTCAACTATGTCCATGTGCACTGCATTGGCGTTTTCAGACGCCTTGTAACTACACTTTAGCGTGTCACGTTTCTGCTCACTGGCGTTGGCGGGTAGCGGAACGGATACAGCCTCGGACGAAGTGCAGCCTTTACGAAATAAGCAACTTATGCGGATAAACGGCGTTTTCGACGAAGCCAGTAGAGTGTACTGGTCCTCCTTGAGGTCGGTACACTTGACCATTTAAGTGATTCTGTCCTTGGGATCACACTCGGCTGCTTAAAAATCGGTATGTTTAATTGTCTTCCAGAGAATTTGAAGTATTTAACGAGCTATAGTATGCCTGTAATGGGAGACATTAGAGTGGACCAAATGGTATAATGTCCTTCTTAAACTCGAGCTTTTCAGTTTTTGAACTCTGACCATCTTCGCCTTATTCTTAGGAGGTTGTCCTTAGGTAGACGAGAACAGGTGATTATGATCAAGTCAAAAAGTTTGACCGTGTCAAATTCCAGGCGTATGATTTAGTTACAGGGAGATTTTTGCTATGATTACATCAGCCTTCGTCCTACACCGAGACAAACAGAGTGCATGCAGTGGTAAGGAAAGTGATGTATCCTGTTCAACGGTAGGGCCTCAGACAGAGTTATCCTGTGATCCTTGGCATACAGGAAGGATTCGGCCGTGCGGTCGGGGCAGTCTGTTAAGGGACAGGCAACTTTGTTCTCAACTTATACATATTTGTTTGCGTGCAGCAATCACAGCTGGCTTATCCAATGTATTATGGCTTCCGTTTTACAAAAGCTCAAGCTGGTGAGTCGCAAATAGTGTTACTAAGACTCCAGTTCTTTTTAGGCCCCAGCTTACCGTCGATGATGCCGCGTTATGTCAGATTACACAGTTCAACGAACAAATCCGACAAATATTCGTCTACATTGCAAGGTTTTATGCGACCAGCAAAAGCGCTAACATTGAGAGGAGTTGTCATTGGCTTAACTAACCTGCAAAGTACAGGTCATAACTGAAGCGTTGACGACTTGAAAGGTCAATCGCCATCATTGCGCAACTGGGTAGCTATTTCGTTAGCATTCACCAATGATTCATCATATAGCAAACGTAATAGGGCAGTTTGCAAACAGAACTGAGTATACTACCAGGTGTCGAGCTCGAGGGGAAATCAAGCGATGTAGTCGACAAAGAAAGGACGCATACCTCGCCAAAGGATTGACTATTCGCAACTGTGCTCTGACTGCTCTCCTGGGAATCTCATATTCTGATGTGCATTCTTTCAAACCTTCCCCACGTCGGACAATGTTCCACATTCCCTTAAGTCACAATCGGTTGAGGAAATGCTAACACCTGTTTCGTTGCAAGAAGCGTCATCTAAAGAGGGAATAACATAGAAAAATGCCTATTCCTCCTCGGTGCTGCCGTAGGGATACCACCTTCAGACCGATTACTGGATTCCACTGCTAGCATGCATCAACGTTTCCAACGACTGACAGTTTTTCGCCGATAGCAATTGTACTGAATTTTTATGTGTTCGTCGACTTCAACGCACTCTCAATCAGCTGTAACGAACAATAGAGCAGTACACGTGAACTATAGTTAAGCAGCGTTTATATGTATGCATAATCCCCGCATATGTAGCTTTCAAACAACTGCGTGCAGAATGCAGCTGCCCTGTTTGTTTATTGATATTTATGTTACAGCTAAGATTGCCATCTGTACTTTTTCGTTTCCAATTTTTGTTTTTTCTTAGACGCTTGTTCGAATAAGTGTGGATAGCGATAATCACCCCGCGAACGCGAACGCACGACAACGCCGTGTGCTTGATTTTTGTTTCGCTAGGTTGCTATCTCGTTTTGTTATTCGTTGGCACCCACGTTGACTTGACGTGTCGACAATATACTCCTTGTTTACTCGTTGCGTTATTCGTAACCTGCCAGCTTCGGTTGGCCTGATTTTACAAGAGGAAATATATCATTGTCTAAAAGTCACGTCCCAAAAGGGACAAACGCACAACCAGCAACTCATCATGATAATGACAGCCTCGAGGCTTTCTGACCAGCAGTAAACGTATCGATAATAAGCAGTCCGCGTCGACAGATTTATCGGCTGACAAATGAGTGCTTCATTCGGCTCCGGTCACAACTACGCCATACGTACCAACAGATTCATCTAATCGATGACACGGGCGAGCGGTTTGAATTTCTGGCGTGAGAACGGAACATTCATTATCGGGATTGCGCAGTTGAAGAAAGCTCGAATTCCCGTTTGAAATAGTCATAAAATATAGAAAAAGCCATCCTTATGGATTGGGAGCTGAAATTTGCAATATCACCCTCACGTAGTCGAAGCACCCGGGAAGACTTGTGGGCGCCAGAAACATTAGCGAAAGGTGTGGGAGTTGTCAAAAGTGCACTGTGATGATTTACTGTCCAGGTGAGCTACATATAGGCCGGCATACTTGGTTTTTTTCTTCCACTTGAGGTGTTTATTTTTTGTCAGCCATTTTCTGTAACCGATATTAAGAGCAGCTGAATCTTAGGGAAATTTCTTGCATGGGTTCAGGAATAGATACTCAAGTAGTCAGTCGGAAAGATAGCGGTTGCGCCAATAACGAGTGTTGCCCGGAG
Organism: Paragonimus skrjabini miyazakii; assembly: GCA_014338405.1. Taxonomy (NCBI): domain Eukaryota; kingdom Metazoa; phylum Platyhelminthes; class Trematoda; order Plagiorchiida; family Troglotrematidae; genus Paragonimus; species Paragonimus skrjabini miyazakii. Next base: position 8,024 of record JTDE01014746.1, on the reverse strand, counting down.
GTCGGTGCCGAGAGTGTTGAATTTAATGGGTGTTCGAAGTGGTCCCGCCGTCGGTGTAGCAAGCTCCCAAAATGGGCTCATGACTTGTATGTGGTTCATAAGGAACCGCTTTGGGTTTGCACGATTGTGCTCCTGTTGTGAACACCGGAGTAAACAAAGTGGAAGACTCTGGTAGTAGCCCACCGCCTGTTGTGCGCAACCAGGTAGATGACAGCATAAATGGAATGAAGGGTAATGGACCGAATGTTCCAAATACTAAGGAAGAACGTTGCAACGAGGTGGAGGGCTCTGGTGGAGTCCGGGATAAAAAAAGAGAAAGGCGGCTACAAAGCATGACGACTCGCCGGGTTTAGTCAATGAGTTAAAATATAAAACTGCTGAACTAAATGTCCCCGCTGTTACCAAGGTAAGTTGTAGAAAAGTGACTGTCATAGGCGGGGACAAAGACAATAAGCGGAGGAAAGAAAAGAACTTAAGAAACTGGAGGGGCTGGTTAAAGATATTTGTTTTAGAATGGAAGCCAAAGAACAAAGATTTACAGAGGTCCATAACCAAGGTGAGCTATTGGTTAAAGCTGTGTTGGGGGTGAAAACTAACGGGGACTTGGCCCTTGGTAGAAATAGGAATGTCGTCATCAGGGGCGTCTCCGAGCCCATTATGAAAGAAGGCAGAGCTAGAGAAAGAGCGATGAGATTTCACCTGGTGAACCTCCTAAGGCAGGTAAATATTCCTGAGCATGTGGCTATTAAGCGAGCAGTGAGATTGGTTACGTGGCAGGCTAATACATACAGTCCAAGGCCTGAGTTCGCCAACCCCAGGCACCGAGATAGGTTCCTGGCGGCAGCAGGGCAGATATGCAAGGTTACACAAGGTCAAGTTACGATAACACCGGACGACCCGACTGGGCGGAAGAATACTAGCCGTCCCAGTGGTACGGGGTCACCAGTTGGACCACAACAGTGCACTAAAGATTTGGTGCCATGGGTACGGTCAACACGCTTACTTGTGGAACAGGAAAATGGGGAGACAGACGGAAGGTTTACACCCATTGTAAAAGCAACTCAACGTGAAAAGTGTGGGTCGTTTGGCCTGAAGCTAGGAGGGGCTGGACAACCTCCTGCAGAAAACGGTGGGAGTGCTCAGGTGTAAAGCCTGAGCCATGCGCCGCCCCTCGAGTCAAGAAGATTGAAACAAGGGGTGATTGTGAAGTCCCTGAGAAGTCCCTGAGAGTACTGTATACCAATGCTGTTAGTCTGGGGAACAAATGGAGTGGGCTCTCAGGGGAACTAGGAGGAGAAGATGTCGTTGCAGTTACTGAGACCTGATTACGAGAGGAAATATCCTTCGATAATATCTACCCACCGGGATATGCGATCCACAGGGTAGATAGACAAGATGGCAGAATGGGTGGGGGCGTTCGGTTGTTAATAGTGCAGCATTATGGGCGGCGCCAAGAAGAGGGGTTTAATGTAGGAAATCTTCAGTTATTAAGCTGTTTCTTGGCAGACAGCAGAACAACGTTGCCGCTTTTGTGCGTTTATAGAAGTCCCTCTTCCAATCGACAGGAGGATGGACAACTACTCTGTGTTCTTAGGAGACAAACGAGCACAACACAGCGGCTCCTCATCGTCGGAGATTTTAACGCTCCAGAGGTGGACTGGAGATTGATGCATGCTGCAAGTGATACATTTGGTGAGACATTGTTGGACCTCCTTAACGAGAAACCATTACTTCAACATGTCAATAAGGGCACTAGGTAAACGGAAGGTCAAACTGATAAAGTTTTAAATTTTGTTATAACACGAAATCCCAACGACGTTTCTGACCTGAAAGTCGGAACACCCTTGAGCAAGAGTGACCATGGAATCATACGTCTGAAGTTTAGTTGTGTCTTCGCCACCCCCTCTGTCAAATATCGTTGATCCTTTAAAAGCATGAATATACAACAACTAAGGTCGGGTGCGAAAAAGTTGAGTTGGATAGATTGTCATGGTACCAGTGATGTCAACAAAGCTTGGGCCATAATGAACGATAACCTTAAGCAACTAACTGACACGCATGCCCCACTAAAACATAGCAGACATAAAGGTAAGCCTCTGTGGTGGAAGAGTAGGGTCGAAAAGGCACTGAGACTCAAAAGGAAAGCCTGGGCTGTATACAGACATTCTGGGGGGTACATCAAGTTTTGTCAGTATAAGGCGGCCAGAGAAAGACACTGAAGTACAAAATGAATGCAAGAAAAAGTTTGAAGTGCGTCTGGCAAGGAACCATAATAAGAACCCCAAAGCCTTCTTTAGCTATGTCCAAGCCAAAGGGGCCATTAGGAGAAGACTGAGTAGCATTGTTGATACTGACGGCAATGTAATCGAATCACCACTACAAATAGCAGAGGTTTTCCGCCGATTTTTTAAGGCAGTACATATTCCAGACTCTGGATCTACAACAATGGGATTCAGCACAGGAGCCGCAAGAGGGCCAATGATGGAGAAAATTGAAGTAAGAGAGAAGGGGGTTAAGGAGAGGTTTGATGAGCTAGACGTGAATAAGGCGATGGGGCCGGACTGTGTCCATTCGAAAATACTAAGACCTCTCGGTAATGTTTTACATGAGCCCCTCACCGTGTTGTTTAATCTTACCCTACAGAATACCATCATCCCAGATGACTGGAGGAAGGCAGGTGTGATATCCATCCATAAGGGGTTAAGAAGCACGAGGTGGGCAACTATCGACCGGTAAGTCTCACATCAGTTGTCCTGAAACTGCCGGAAAGAATTATTAAGCATAGGATTGTGAAATACCTTACTGAAAATGGGCTTCTCTCTGCAGACCAACATGGATTTGTGAGGCGTAGGTCGTGTCTCACCATCCTGATTTGCTTCCTCGATAAGATCACAGAGAGGTTGGATAGGTGAGAGAAATTTGAGGTTTGTTATTTGAACTTCAAGAAGGCATTCTATTCCATGAACCACCGATTGCTGGTCCTCAAATTAGAGATCTTTAGTCTTCCTTCAGGACTGGTAGGATGGATACAGAACTTCTTGAGAAGTCACACCCTCCATGTAGAGGTAGCAGTGAGAAGGTCCACAGAAGGTGCAGTAGTTAGTGGGGTACCTCAGAGATCAGTACTTGGACCACCAATATTTTTAATGTTCATCAATGATCTCACCAAAAATCTGAAGTGTCCCTGCTACATCTTTGCTGATGATGTGAAGGTTGTAGGAAATCCTGAAAACACGAGCATGCAGGAGGGATTGAATACTGTTCAAAAGTGGTCAGGTGAATGACACCTACCCTTGAATGTAGACAAGTGTAATCAAGTGCTGGCCAGGGAACAGCCAGGGCCAGTCAGGTATTTTGGCAAGAAGGGGAAGGAGAAAGAGCTGAGGAGGGTAGAAACAACTAAGGACCTGGGAGTGCTCATACAGGGTAATTTCAAAGTTTCCAAACAGTGTATAAAGGCGGCATGAAAAGGTAGTAGTGCGCTGTATAGGGTGAGGAAAACGCTCGCGTCAAGGAGCCCGAATATGTTGTTGCCGCTTTATAAAGCTTATGCTAGGTCACACCTGGAATACTGTGTACAGGCTTGGAGCCCGCGCATGGTAAAAGACGTGAAGTTACTTGAGAAGGTTCAGAGGTTTTACAAGGTTGCTTGCGGGAATGCAAGATAACCCATATGAAAACCGACTAAAAAACTTGATCTGTTTTCTCGTGCGCAAAGGAGAGTTAGTGAAGACTTGGTAGAAACCTTCGAGATTCTTAAGGGAATAACCGGAGTTGAGGCGAAATCACTGCTGAGCTTGCATTCAAACTCACACCTCCAAGGCCACAGTCTCAAGTTGGAGAAGAAGAAGAGGGTTGCTACATCGATTAGGGCTAACTTCTTCGTACGAAACATGCTTCTACAGAGTGTAGTAGCCTCGGATAACGTGACAGAGTTCAAAAGAAAGCTAGATGAGTGCTGGCCAACTTTCTTCCCGGACCTGTTGTGAGGATTTCGTTCGGATGAGTTTCCAAAGTACTTTCCTTGTCGTAGGTTTAAGTTTATCAAATTTTCATCCTTATTTGCCTTTTTTTATCTCTTTTAAATCTAATCCATTGCTTTTATTTTATTTACAAAGTTTGTCTTGGCATCTGAGAGTATCGGTTATAGGAATCAAACCCTCATTGGTCTTACACTTAACTCTTGTTTCATGTCATTTCAACGGAAGGATAAAATTGTGCGTATCGGTGGTAGCCGTGAACTTGCTGTGTTCTAATGGCACTGATAGCTTAAACTCTTCAGCTTTTATCTGGTAGTCCTCGTACTAACTCGTGGAAGTAAAGAATCTCTTCTCATTATCGTCACAGCACTGGGCGCCCTTAGAAGCTCACTGGTGCAAGAAACTGGACAATTTCTGACTGAAGCCGTTCCATCCTGAAAACTAAACCTAACTGAAACCGCACATGTCGATCAGTCCTCTCCACCCTGCACTACCGGGCCTTGCATGGCAAGATGGTAGGAACCTGAGTCGACAGCTCCGTGGAGTCGATCAGCAGCCGTGTGTAGGTGGCAGCATATGTAGTGGACCAATCAATCAAATGATAAAAATGACCAAAAATATGATAAAACCAAATAAGGATTGTAACGTTAACACATAGGCTCAAAGGGTAAGTATGCAAATAAAATGGAAGATGAAGCAGTAAAATAAGAACGATCCACTGACAAGTCAAGGTCTGCCGGGTTGAACAGACCACCACATAAAAGAAAACGGCGCCAGAGATAAAGTCAGGATCACGACCGACGGATAATTTCACGCGAGACGTGGAAAGATGAGTGTTAAGCGTCGATAGATCAGCCGACACGCGGGGCTGAAATATTTTACCGTGCAAGTACTTCACCAGCTCAAAAATCCGCACAAGTGAAGAAGACCGAGACGGTGCGCGGTTATTCGGGTTTATTCGTGTTGAAAATTAAATTCAGGAAGTAATGATGATGGTTACACACATATAAAGACCGAGTAACTATAGAGATCGGGTAACTTGAAATGTGATTTACATTATCTCGCTATTATTATCTACTTATATTTTTGTATTATTGGTGTCATGAGAATCAAACAAGTGTTATTCGTCACCGAATGGCATATTGATTGACATTTTTGGGATACATTGTATTTGTATTTGTTTTATATAACATACTGCTTGTTCTTTATGACAATTACCCGAGTTAGTTCTAGTAGTACTGGGACTCAACAATCGCTCACTGAAGAGGTGAGCGTTTGCGGCCGCTACGGGTGCGTAATGTCCGTACAAAACGGCATGCAGTGCTACCAGTGCCAAAGGTGGTATCACCTCAAATGCACTGGCCTCAATGTACACGAGTACAAACATCTTGCTCGTTCAGCCCTAAACTTTATATGCATGAGCTGCAGATTCGACGAAAGTCAAGGCGCCGCTTTGCCGCTGACTGTTCATGCGCGCAACACAGAAAACCTGCGGCTGTAAATGCGGGAGTCTACCTGGCACAGTTTGTCCTACCATTTCTTCCATGGGGAGTAGGCTGAAGGAATACTAACGGACCTTGTCAGAAATGAAGTCAGAACCTCAGTCTTTGAATGAATACCTAGCTGTCCTTCTCCCTGGGGTTGCAGCCTCCAAGAAGTTGCCATCACCTGTGCAGATAGAATAGGCAGCAGCTAACATGAAAGAGAGAGCTGTCAGTGATAAGGGAGTTGTTTTATGGGGTCGACTCCCCTCAACACCCTCTCCAGCCGAGTTTGCCAAGTTAGTTCTAGCTTCATCATTTCCCGGACGTTGCCAACCTTGTACCGGCAATCAGGCTACGCGCCAAAAAGACCAAAATATCACTGGGCCTTTCGGTAACCCTGCCAGATGTGCTTAGTCCTGAGACTGTGGTTAAAAATCCAGCAGCTTTGAGATCGTCAACGCCCACCTGAGAGGCATGTCTTCCAAATGCTCTTGGAAAGGGAGAGCAAGACGCGAGCAGCAGAGTAAAACCAAGTCGCTAATCATGGCAGATCAGAAACTGCAGCTTTGAACTAAAGTCGTAGATTCTGCCCTAGTGGTACTCAATTTGACCTATGTGCCGGTGGAGGAAGGCAAGGATGGCGTTTCTGTAGTCGCCATCCCAGCGACTGACTCACAGAGCATGGACACCATTGTTGAAGACATCATACCAAAACCATCTCCCGTGTTACTTAAGCCAATAGACACCAATAAACCCAGTGGAAAATTCTTCCTTCCTAGAATTCGAAGAGATACGGGTCTACTGGGGCCGCCACGTGTGACTCAAAAAGTATTTTGCTGGCCAGTCCCACAGGGTATTTTCATCGGTGGCCCCATTAGAAAGCGCACATTGCCCCCCTCAAGTCCTATATTCAAGAGACAAAAAGTCAAATTTTCCGTGGATGAAGGATCCTAAACACCCTTCGAAAAAGGGGAGTTTAGCGGGAGTGCAGAGGCCACGAGTTGCGACACCAAGAATGCTGGTCAGGCGTTCTGTAGAAACGATAACATATGCAAGGCGGTGACGTCGCGCCCACCGCCTCATAAGAGGGTCACCAGAGCCACTCGACAGTACATATTGAGTCCAACACAACAACCACCCTCGATTCTAGGCCTCCTTTCCCAAGCTTTTCCTCGCATTCTTTTCTCGCCAATTCTTGTGAGGAAGTAGATCTCAAGTGCATTTATACGACCTATCTGAGTTTGTTTAATAACTTGCCAGAAATCTGACGGTTAGTTCATGACACACGACCCCACATATTTGTTTTTACGAAGACCTGGCCTATAGGTGACATCAGTGATGTTGAACTGAGTGTCCCTGGGTATTCAGTTTACCGAGCTGACTCCGCCCGAGGGAGTCTGAGGGTTCTGCGATCTTCCTTCGTCATCATCTCCCTACTTCCAAGATTATCGATGGATTTCAGTTCTGTGATAAACGTGATGCTCTGTGGCTTCGACTGACATTTCGTGGCCCAAACTCACTCCTGGTGGGGGCCATTTGCCGTTTGCCCTAATCCGACGTCTCCGATGACCACACTCCTCTTCTGAACCTGGACGAATTTCTGGGACTACAACACTCTACCCTCTACGACCTTAACGCTCCCAAGATAAACTGGACATCGGTTTCTCACCGGGAATGTGAAAGCAGATTCTGGACTTCTTTACCGACGTTGGTACGACGAAGAGCGTGGACAAAGTATGTCAGTGCCCCGACGCGACATCGTTCTGGTCAGACTCCCTCTCTGCTTGACTCAGTCATTACTAATGAGAGCCACCTGGTAGGCAGAATGGTCGTCAAACCACCATTTCGACACAGTGACCACTCTCTGCTCATCTTTAATCTTAACTGTTACTAATTAGAACAACCAATGAAGAAGGCCACAGTTTGAAAGTTTAAACTGGCCGATTTTAACGGCCTGAGGAGCTACCTAGGTTCAATACTTCTTGATTATGTCCCCGTGGACCTGAACTACTGCGCAATTCAAAGCGCAATTGAGAGGGCGGACGACTTTTTGTGTCGCGCAAACTATGCACTTTCTCTTATTGGCCACCTACTCCGCGCAGAATACGTCGTCTCTTTGACGACTGTTCCCAATCATTCGCAAAGCATAAGCTTACGGGAAACTCGGAGGACCTAATCGCATTCCACATTGTGCAAACTAAGTGTGGACGGGAAATCCATGAGCACACCAAACGCGCACAAGTAAAGGTCCTCCTCAAAGCCGGCGTGAATAAAAACTTCCTAGTTAAGCATATGCGACGACTTAGAAAGAATGAACCCTCAGCCCTTCCTTTCGGACTGCCATACTGGGAGAATTCATCAGATTCCTTGGTTGTGGCCGAGTTATTCAGGGAGTACCACTCGGCAGTCTACATCGTCGCACCGCCGAATGAGCACCCTACCCTTCAGCCGCAGAATTTTCGGCAACCACCCGTTATCGCCGAGTTTCTTGTGCTGGATGTTGAGAACCTTTTATCCCAGGTTAATTCTTACAGCTCAATGGGTCCTGACAAGATCCATC